>CAJNIZ010026347.1:48437-72565 GCA_905231905.1 Symbiodinium pilosum | reverse complement strand
TTTTGGGGTTTAGGGTTTAGGTGAGGCACAGAATCTCAGACTGGCATTCAGGATTTTGGGGTCTAGGGCCTATACTCGGGAACCTCGAAGCCTAGATCATTTACCGTCATATGCTTTCTGTTGATCGCGCTCATTTAATCTGGAGCTTCGAGGGCATAGGGACCGTGTCTACAGCCCAGCCCCCGCATCCTATATTCCCCGAGCTTCCATTTCATGTTCCATGTTCTTTTTCATTCGATTCTCCATTATAGGGGAATAATCTAGTAGCTTAAATTAGGTTCCTTAACAGCAACCCAGTACTGTTGACGGACTCTAAGACTTGCAGGTCGGGCACGCAATGGAATATGCTAGTTTGCAGAAATCTTGCGCGTCCGAAAGAACGGTCTTGGGGTGGGAGATCGGCGCATTTTACGGCCATGTCGTTGGGCGCAGCCAAAGTTAGGGACTTTGCTGCTGGGGAGATCTAGTTGTACAGGAGCCCCATTGAGAAACACAAGGGTCACCCCTTGTTTTGAGACGTGCCTATCTCCCACCAACAATCTTTCTAGATCTAAACCCTAAACCCTAAACCCTGAACCCTGGCTGACATTCCTGGTGCAACAAAGCTTAGCCTCGTCATCATGGCAGGAGAACATGTCTCTCAATAGCTGAAGGGCTACCCACTCACGTTCAAAGCCATCGCAATAAAAGCGGACACCCAACAATTATAACTTTGCAGTCCTATTGGAGACCCGTATCCTTGAACTTTCCTCCCTAATACTTGTGTATCTATATATACGCACACTTGTATACCAATTCCGGGAAATCCCACATCCTGTTGATACGGAAACCCGCATGACCTCAGTGTACTAGAATACCAGAACTCCCAGGATATAAGGTACTTAAGGTCATGCAAGATGTTGGATCAAGCCTAAAGCCTGAATCCTAAACCCGAACCCTTAAACCCTAACCCCCGGACCCTCACGCCCCAAACACCCTAAACACCCTAAACCCTACACCCTGGTCCATGCAGCAATGTCTCAGCCGTCACTCTCGTCTCCGGGTTGCTGTTAAGGAACTTAATCAATTTACCATATTCTGGGTATAAGTATAAGTACTGAGGTTTCCTTATTATAGTAACCCTAGAACCCATGCACCCTTATCATTGTTCCTTACTGCCCTGATTTTAATGACTTACTTTAAGTTCCCTAACAGCAACCCAGTTCTGGGTACCCCGCGGGTCGGAGGGATGATGTCCCCGCCGAGGCGGAGGGCGGAGGTGGGGCGGCGGTTCCGCGAGCATGGAGGCCTGTAGGGTTTTGGGTTTTGGGTGAAGGGTTTAGGGTTTTGTGGGACAACGGATTTGGGCTCAGGGCTTGGGAATTGCGGATCAGTGCGGATTAGTGTTTAGGGTATTGGGGCAGTTTTGGGGTTAGGGGGTTTAGCTGCTTTGAAGTTTCGGTGCTGCACCTCCCTTGTATTTCGGATCGGCTAGGTGTTTTGGACCTCTTTTTGTTGAGTCTTCAGGGTGCCGAAAAGGCGTTGGGTGTATGGAGACTTTACTTGGAGGGCCTAGGTTTAGATATAATCAATAAGCACACGTCTCACGGCATTCAGTCATGTATGGGAGTTTCCCAAAATTGGGAGTACCATTTTCCCTTCATAAGGACCATAGCATTTGAGGGTCTACATTAGAGCACCCCTATTCTGAGAAACTACCATATGACAGTTGTATATTGCATTGGTTTCGCCATATGAGCCATAGTCTGGAGTCTAAACTCCTGGTATCCCCCTTAATCGCCCCTAGAGTAGCCCCCTATATAGTCCCTTCTATAACCATCCTTTTAAGAGTTTACACCCTAAACCCTAATTCCTAAACCCTAAACCCAAATCCCTTAAACCCTAAACCCTAAACACCAAACCCTATATAACCCCCCTTGTTTTAGGAGTTTAGATTACAGCCAATATGCTGTTGTGCCGTTGGGCAGGGAGGTAGAGCATCCCGGAGGGCCTGGGAGGTGAACTAGGGTTTAGGGTTTTGGATGTTTAGGGTTGAGGGTTTTAGGGTTTAGGGGTTTAGGGTTTAGGGGTTAAGGGTTTTAGGTGTTTAGGGTTTTAGGGTTTTGGGTTTAGGGTTTAAGGGTTAAGGGTTTTAGGAGTTTAGAGTTTAAGGTTTAAGGTTTAGGCCCAGAACTTTGATTCTGCACCAGTGGTGTTTGATGCTACTGGAGAGTGTATGGAGGGCTATGGCAATCTCCCTAAACCCTAAACCTTGGGTACTGCTCCCACCCAGTAACATTCTATATTAGGGGTCCTATTAAGGGCTATATATACCCATAATATTATAGTTATTATCCAACTGTTACTGAGGGGGGGCAGTACCCAACCTAAACCCTAACTAGGCCGCCTTGCTCCAAAGGGCCAGCAGAGGTGCGCGGTGCCACAAACGTCAGCGACATGGCGCAGGAAAAGGCTGTTTTCTTTACCAGATCCCTGAGTCCTAAGTCACAGAAACCATACTCCAGGTCATGTGGTAAGGTACCGTGGCTTTGCTTTTACGAGCGGTGAGGTGTGTCCATTTTGCCGGGCTTGCTGGCAAGACGAAAAACAAGAACTGATTCAAGGCTCTGCCCCCTGCTATCTATACACATGTCGTGTCGCGGGTGCTAGCAGCTGCTTTGCATTGCTGTGGCCCTTGATTGGAGAAGTCAAATCTCAAGTGGTTCCTTCCTCTCTAGCGAAGGAATGCACATCCGAGTCGATCCCTGAACCCTGAACCTTAAGTATCTAGCCCCCCTTAAGTAGATAGAATATGGGTAATTATACGGGGATGCGATTATAATGTACCCAAAGCCGTATTCTATCTACTTCAGGGGGACTATAATCCCTCATCAACCTTGTGAAGCCCCAGACCCCGAGATTCTGAATGATATGAGCGCTAGCTGAGCAACTAGCTTACATGTGTCACTGCAAAACAACCGTATCTAAATCCGACGTGGGTCTCTCTAGCAACGGAGCAGAATCCCTGAACATGAGCCACCCGGAATCCGCCTCCAAAATCCAGATCCTCAACTGCGGGCCCGCCGTTTGGGACATAACTGAATACTATAGCTTCATAGTTTGGCTCAAAACATGCACAAAAAACACCCAACAAAAATCCACAAGTCCACAGCCCGAAAATACAGATCCGTAGCCTCACGCCCTAAATGCCTAACCCTTAATCCCTGAGCCCTGAGCCCTGGCCCTAAGCCCTACTCCAGAACTTCCAACACAAAGCCTACCCCGCATCACAAACCCCAAGCTCCAAACCCTAAACCCTATACAAGCTCCAAACCCCAAACCCCATACCCTAGTTGAGACCCTACCCTATACCCTACCCTAACACCCTGTACCCCACTCATAAGCCCTAAGCCCCAAACCATGATCTGATGAACCCCAAAACCGAGAAATCCCAAGCCCGGGACATCCCAAAGCCCTTAACCCCGAAGGCCCCAAACCCCAAAGCCTAAACCCCCAAGCCCTAATCCCTAAACCCTCCATATCCCTACAGAACCCTTGAAAAGCCTCTACATCCCTGTTGTGCCCCTAAAAAGCCCTACACCCTAAACCCTAAGCCCTAAACCCTAAACCCTAAGCCCGAAGGCCTCTGCCCTAAACTTTTTGCCGATGGCCAACTGCATGCGGCCGGCGGTCGAAGCGATCGCCGTCAGGCCTCACAGAGCTTTGCTCTGGGCCGCGGGCGCCTTGCTATTTTGATCTTCCTGGTTGTCCGTGTGGAATGGAAAAGAAAGTGGAAACTACTATAATAGGTCTGGGTTTAGGGTTTAGAAAGAATGGAAAAGACAATGGAAACTACTATAATGGGTTTAGAGTTTAGAAGGAATGGAAAAGGAAATGGAAACTGATATAATGGGTTCAGCCCAATAATGGATCATCAATGGTTAGGTGTCAGTAGTGAACGAAGGAAGGGAAAAGAAAATGAAAGCTACTATTCAGGGTTCAGGCTTAGGGCGGGGAAAGAAAAACGCCTAAACCCCAAACCCTACCTACTATTGGCGGCTTACTTACGGCTTCGGACAGAAGAGATCATTATATGAAGGCTACTGCAGGCATCCATTCCTCCATTCCCTGCTGACAACCAGTAAGTAACGACATTTTGCAAGGGAGGGTCAAGGAGTGTAGAGTTAGTTTAAGGCTCGGGCTAGTATATGAGCTATGGTCTAAACTCCTAGTGTCCCACTTAGGGAGCCCTATAATAACCTACTGCCTCCAATATAATCCCCAATATGACCCCCTTTAAGGAGTTTAGACTGCAGCTCATAGGGCTAGGAGGGTGCTTCAGATCAGGGTGGGGCTACCTGACATCCACCCTCGCCAGCTCCTGCGAACTCAGTCGTCGGTCTTCTTGTGCAGGAGATCTCCTTTGCTTGCGCCAAACAGCGACATCAGAAACAGGGGCGCTTGGACTGGTAATTCTACTGGAGGGTCTCTTCTGTTTCTTTCCTTGGGCCTAAACCCTAAGCCCTAAACCCAAATACAAGCGTCAGATCTGCAGAAGTTTGTTGCATTGCAGCCAGATGCCCTAAACCCTAACCCCCTGAACCCTAAGCCAGAGGGACTAGTTTCTGACAGGACTTGCCCCAAGCTTACAAAGCAGGTTAAAAAATCCCTGAACTTAAGCCCTAGATTCTAGATACTACTACACCAACTTTTCCTGAACCCTCTATTCTAAGCTTCCCTAAGCCCTTAACCCTCAATTCTGAACTTCCCCTAGCCCCAAAATTTCCCTGAGCCGAATCCCTTAAATTACCCCTAAACCTCTACATCCTATATTGCCTCAAACCGTGAACCCAGGAATCACAATCCTTAACCCTAAACCCTAAATCCTAAACCCTATTATTATCATCATTGTGAACCCTAGAATCGGAATCCTAAATCTAGGATGCCGTGGTAGCACTTTATATGCGATTCGGAACTGTCGGGTTTAGCACTTTGGGGGCTTGGGGTCTCAGGCTTTAAGGTTACGTAGTGAAGGGTTTGTGCGGCTGGGGATATAGAGTCTGGGATTTTTTAATGTAGAAAGTTCCGGGCCCTAAACCCTAAACCCTTAGGGTTTAGGAGTTAAGGTTCTTCGAATTTCTGGCCCAGGAGGTGTTGGTTTCGAATTATGGAAGATCTCAGATGTCCGGGCGTCGCTTCTCAGTGGTCTACAGTTGGTTGAGCATCCCACCTGCTTAGGGTTTTGGGTTTAGGTATTACGTAGGGTGTAGGGATGGAACTTTGCATGAAACTAGGTGTTTAGGGTTTAGGGTTCAGGGCTTAGGGTTTAGGGTTTAGGGTACCGCCATAAGATCAGGAGTCATGCCAGGTGGTGTCTGTCGCCCGTGCTCTTGCTGATTGGGCTACAACAAAAGCTCTATCTTGGGTCCTGCCCCCACCCAGTAACAGGCTATAGTAGGGGCCAGACGAAGGGCTATCTGTAATCATATGATAAATCTTATCCAACTATCCATGAGTGAGGGTAGTACCCAGGCTCTGTCTATGAAACGTTGTTCAGAACCCTGGCAAGAAATCAGTTGTGCCTGCCTTCGGTTGTGTCTCGAGGTCTTCTGAAGACAGTTCATTTTAGGCAAAGACCCTGGAACCTAGACCTCACAATTTGAATCCCTATCTGCCCTGATGTTCCCCTAGACCTTAAACCCTAAATCCAGTGATGGAAAGCCAAGTCTCTGTGGCAGAAGGGTGTAAACGCATAGCCGTCTGCCTTGTAGAACTTGCTTTGGAACTCTACCTGAGTTGGGTGATGGGTCTAGGGTTGAGGGTGCAGGGTCTAAGGACCCAGAAATACAAGATCCCAGTATAAATCTCAGTTCCCACTTTCTTTTCCATGTGATTCTCCGTCATTAGTTATAGCTTGCTCTAAACCACCCCCGGTTCCCCAAACCTTGGGAATTTGTGAGAAGAGGGCGCAGGGTTTATAAGATCAATAGTAGGCCTTCCTCTCGAAAATAGGCAGATTCCTCTTAGAACTCACCCTGGCCGAAATGGCTCTGGGAGTAGCGGGCTTCAGTGCGGGCACTGCCGGGGGGGCAATGGAATAGAATGCAAGTACCTTAGCGAGCATGCAGAGGTTGCGCGGCTTAAGCCCTAAACCCTAAACCCTAAAACCTAAACCCTGAACCCTAACCCCTAGCCTACTTTAAGGATTTAAAATTGGGGCTGGGTGTTTCCACATCTTCTGATGTCGGGCGGGATCTGTACATAACCCTTCCTACCAGACGAAGGCTGGGAAAACTGAGTAAGTAGGTCAGGGTTTAAAGTTTAGGGTCTAGTTTAGGGTTTAGCATTCAGGGCTTAGGGAAGGCTAGGGACTAGTTGAGGCTAGTCTGCCTATGAACCCATTTTGTGCTCCTCAGCCTTTAAATAGACTCAGATCTGAGGTCACAATGAGCTGGCGCTGACTGTCCTTTCTTTCCATGGGGGTTAGGGATTTCAGGTAGGGTTTAGGGCTAGGGATATTAGGGTACTAGGGATATTAGAGTTTAGGGTATTAGGGTATTAGAGTTCAGGGTTTAGGGGTATTAGGGTACTAGGGCAATCCCCTGCCCCTAGTCACCGATGATTCATCCCGGAGTCCTCAAAATTCTGAAGCCTCAACCCTGAAGCTTCAACCCTATACCATCAAGCCTCAACCACAACCTGAATTAAATCATAAAGCCTCAATCCTAAATCCTGAACCTGCAAAACCCTAAATCACCCTAAAGCCTCAACCCGAAACCCTAAACCTTTCAAAGCCCTAAAGCCTCAACCCAAAACAAAACCCTAAATCTTCAAAACCGAAACAGGCCTCAACCCTAAACCATTTCCAGGCAAATCACCCAGTGCAGGCGAAGCGTATGCAAGAAGCACTCCTGAGCTTGCGCTCAGGAAGAATCTGGGTTTGGAGCGTTTTATAAGGATTGTAGGGGAATGGGAGAGAAAATGGGGTTTAAGGTTTGTAGGGGAATGGGAAAGAAGATGGAAAATACCATTAGGTATCGGGTGTAGGGTTGAGAGCGTTCGGGGTTTTGGTTGGGGCCTAGCAGATGTCATAAATTCGTCAAGAAAGGAACCGCCTCGTGGACCCCTAACAGAACGGGATGTTTTAAGGAGTCGTGGCGCGCACGGTTTAGGGTTTAATAAGTTCAAACGACGTCGCCAGATGCTCGGAGTGCCCATGATGAGATTTGGGAGTTTCCCAAAATGAGGACTATAGTAACTATAGTCCATTCTTTTGGGAAACTACCATTTGCGTCGGCAGATGCAATGCGGGTTCGGATCCTCCAGCCGCCTTGACCGTCCCCCAAAGAGCAGCGAAAGTCCTGCCAACTGCGGGGAGATCCCTCACGAGTGCAAACCATGTTGGGGTGTTACATCCAGTCTTGAAGCGACCTGAAAACACAGAAACAAACACGACTCATATTACTGACAAAAGCACCACTAAGCACAGCTGTTGAAAATCTCCCGGAGCCCTGCCCCTATTTTCAACAATGGAATGGGCAGCTCTCACATCAGGGGATGCCAGTGACCCTGGGACTACCTTGTTTTTGAAAATTTGTCAAGCGCAACACCGGCCCCAAGGAAGAAGCCCTACTGACGACCGCGGCCTTATAGACCTTCGAGAAGCAGAACCTAGAGCATGCACATGCGCCCCAGGGGTTCTCAGAAAGCTGCAGAAAGAAGGCTCGGAGTTACCCTGAAAGAAATCCCAGGTCCCAAGCAATAAGCCCATGTGGCGCCGTGGCCTGCCAACTTTAAGTCCTAAGCCCGAAACGCAAGTCCGGAGACATTCGGTCGCCACCAAGAAGCTATAAACTCTGTGTTGCGGTTTAGAGTTTTAAGGTTTGTGGAACGCTACCGCCACGATGACTACAACTTCAAGCCTGACTACAGCTGCAGCTACAGCTGCTATTGGTGGTGCTATTTCTCTGCTACACCAACACCCCCAACACCCCCAACACCCTCACCGCCCCATCCCAACTCCCACCCCGGACCACCCTGCTAGCCCCAATGGATAGGCAAAAAAGGCCAGGCTCCATGACGTCCATGCCCAGCAGAATGCCAACTGTGGCAGTGAACCAGAAGTAGAATGCCAGGTAGGTGGCAATCATGTTCCTGGGTCAAGCATGTTCAGACACGGTCCAGGGTGAGGGTGAGGGGTTTGGGGGTTGGGTTTAGGCCTAAGCCCTGAAGCATAGACAGTTTACTAGGGAGCAGGCTTCAGGGCCCAGGGTTTCAAGATCAAGGCCACTTCAAGTTGGCCCCCTACAGCATACGGACCCACATGAATAGGAAAAGATTTTGAAATAGATCATACTACACTGATGTCAGGATCATTCGGGGGTAAGACTGCTAAAAGTAAGGAAACATATAATGCATCAACTGGGTGGGCTCTCTCGAAAACATACATCACTGACTTACATAATTCCCATACGCCGACCGGTCCCCACCACCTCCTGAATATGAAATACACAGAAGGATTCCCTTAACCCTAAACTCTCAGACCCATAAGAAGGAAGCTCCAAGCCGAACCTGCTAAGCCCTGAACACTACTCCCCAAAAGCCACAAGAACGGAGCAGAGGAATCCTGATCACAACCCACGTGGGGGCTTAGAGTAGCTTCTGAAGATTACATGGGGTGTAATTCAAGCTTAGGGATTAGAATTTGAATTTAAAGCTCAGGGCCTAGGCTGCCGGATTCAGGGATTAGGGCTTAATTATGGTCAGGGATTAGGCTATAAAGATGCGGGGCTCTCCCTAGGCAGCGCCAAAACATGGAGCATATAAGGATACAAATACGATTGCCCCAATAATGGAACCTCGAAAAGGGAAGATCAAGTAACATTCAGTGAGAACGGGGATTACATAGCGTCTTATAGGAAAAATCCTAAGGCCTACAACATCTAGCTGACCCGAATGATGTTACACGGCTGTAGAAAAACCAAAGCCCCAAAACCCCAAACCCAACCCAATTCCTTGTGTCATTCCTTACAGTAGCTGTCCTTGAAGGGATCTTGTTCAGGCGCTACTATATCTCCTGTTGCCCGTGGTGGCAACTGTTACTGCCAAAGTATCTCGCTACCAAGGGTTTATTGCTCAGCGTTTAGTGTTTAAGGCTTAGGACCAAAGTTAGGTTTTAGCGTTTAGGGCTTACGTCCAGGTTAGGGTCTAGCGTTTAGGGCTTAGGGCCAAAGTCAGGGTTCAGGGTTTAGGGTTTAGGGCTTAGGGCCAAAGTTAAGGTTCAGGGTTTAGTTAGGCCCAAAGCTAAAAAATGAAAGGACTCCAACCTGTCTGCTCCTTTCTTGGAATAATGTCTATTAAAAATCATGGGTTCTAGCATATACTACAGCTACATCTTGAATCTGGAGCCTAAACCCCAAAGCCCCAAATCGCAAATCCTAAGCCTAACCCTAGATTCATAAACCACAAATCCTAAATCCCCAAACCTACAGCCCCAGCCCTATGCTAGCTCCAGCGCGAGCCCTAAACTCTAAACCCGAAACCCTGAATCCTTGAGCCTAAACCCTAAACCGCCCCAAACCCTGAATCCTAGACCCTAAGCCCTACACCCCAAATCCTAAATACTAGACCCTAAACCCTTAATCCTAAACCGTAAATCCTTGCGCAGAGTCAGCGGGAAGGGGGCCGACATGCCAGAGAGCAACGTCATGCCGAAGAAGACCAAGGATAGCCTCAGCTCTACTGGATGTCAGGGGTTGGGGTTTAGAGTTTGAGGGCTGGGGATTTAGAGGATATATCACGGCTATATAGGGATAATGGAAAAGAAAATAGAGACTACCATAAAAGGATTATATAGGGTGGGGCTGAAGGATTCAGAGGTTGGGTTTAGGGTGATTGGGTGTTAGGGTTTGGGGGTTGAAGGGTTTAGGGTTTAGAGGTCGAGGGATTCAAGCAGGGTTTAGAGATGTGTGTAAGGGACCTTGGAACCCCAACAATGCAGAACATGGCAAATGAAATGGACACTGGGCTTATGCAGCGATTTGCAGAAATTAGGGTAGGCTTTGGGGTTAGGGGTTTGGGTTTAGGGTTTTAGGCGGGCTTTAGAGTGTAGAATTTGGGGTTTTAGGGTTGAGAGTTTAAAGTTCAGGGGCCTAGGGGTTCAGGGGCCTTAGGGTTTAGAGTTTTTCAGTTTAGGGGCTGGGGTTTAGGAGTTTCGAACCTAAGCTCAGGGGTTGGACGGTTTAGCAGGTTCAGGTTCAGAGCGCAGCTTGCAAGGCTTAGGGTCTTGCTGAAGACTTTTTGGCCCTAAACCCTAAACCCTGTTCACGGTGTAGAGCTTAGGGTTTAGTAGCAGCGCGGAGGGTACGCAAGAGGTTCTTGGACCTGGCTGTTTTGAGGTATTTGTAATGATGCGGTTTAGGTTTTAGGCCTTAGGGCTTGAGCATGAGCTCTAAGATTTTCCCTGGCCGGGGGTGAACTTTGCAAGAGGAGTGATTGATCTAAAGATTCTTCTGGGAAATCATCGAGGGATCCTGTAGATCTAAAAGGAAAATACTAAAGAAGTGATCTTCCTTAATCGTAATGGCCATTTTGGGCACAGGATTTTTGACGAACTACCATTTGCCCAAATTCAACCCTAAGCCCCTAAATCCTACACCGCTTACCCGAACCTGACGGCATCCCATCGCTTCGGCGACGAGCAGCTGCTGGTGGGCCAGTGAAAGCGCCCAAAGCCGAAGGTACGAGGCCTGGATCTCTTTTGAGACAAGGGACTTCGGTGTTTAGGGTTCAGGTTGTAGAATAATTAATGAGATGCAATTTGGGTGTCATAGTGTTTCATGGTCAGGGTGTAGAGAATCTGCTTTTCTTATGATTCAAAGCTTAGAGCCTTTCTGTGAGATATTTAACACTTTTAACATACGCGGGTCGGGGCAGCACGATTCAGTTGAAAGTTTCGCAAATTGAGCTTCTCTATCTATGAGCCGAAGGATATGTGAGGGCTAAAGTATGGCTGCTTGGAATCCCTTGGAGACTGTATGGGTTGCTGTTATGCAACTTAATCTAAGATAGCAGAATATGGCTACAGATTCGATAATGGGGTTTACCTTGCTATAGTAACTTAAGTTCCTTGACAGCAACCCAGTTGTCTTGAAATCCCGCCTGTGGGGATTAGGCTTCAGGGTTACGGGTTAGCACATCTTACAGATGGCAATGGTTCACGCACATGTCTTTATCCATGTATATAAATATAGACATATCTATCCATGAAAACTACCCTAAACCCTAAACCCCTAAACCCCTAAACCCCTCAACCCTAAACCCCTCAACCCTAAACCCCTAAACCCCTAAACCCCTAAACCAAACAACTTTACTGAACAACTGCTGAGAGGCCGTGTGTGACACCGTGCCAAGGACGTACTCGATGGTCTCGATCACCTCGGCGGCTTTAGTTCAGGGTCCCTACCCTGAACCCTAAGCCCTAAGCCCTAAACCCTCAACCCTAAGCCCTAAACCCTAAGCCCTAAAACCTCAACCCCTAAGCCCTAAGCCCTAAGCCCTCAACCCTTAGCCCCAAACCCTAAGCCCTAAACCCTAAAACCGAAGCCCTAAACCCTAAAGCGTCAGCCCTCAACCCTAAACCCTCTTCCCTAAACCTTTTAAAATGGCCCCCCAACCCCCGACCTTCCGCCCCTATCCGGTCCTTGATCCCTAAACGCGAACAACCCCCAAATAAAAACATGTAAAGAAACAACAAGTCCAAAACCTAAACTTGCGGGTTGTTGGTAGGGAATAAGGGAACCTATTATGTATTCCCATATTCCCTACTAACAACCAGTAAGTAAACCCTCAACCGAAAGTCCTTCCAACTCCCGAATCGCTAAGCACAAATCCCCAAACCATAAACAGTGGCCCATGCTCAGGGCCTAAAAGGACTACAGTCTAGGGTTTAGGGTTTAGGGTATGGTTGAGGGAAGGGTAGGGTTTGGACCTCAGCCTCAAATTTTGCAAGGCAACTCTACGCGGAGGCATCTGACCAAGGTTTTTTTGGGTTTAGGGTTTGAGGTCCGGTGTGTACTTTTCCCTAAGCCCGAAACCCTGTAAACTCTATGGTAGAGTTCAGCCCTGAACTCCCAACCCTAAACCCCTAAACCCTAAGCCCCTATGGAAGATTTCCTAAGAAAGACAAAGGACTCCTTAGAAGGGGTTTACGGAAAGGAATCCAGGGTGAGCTCTTGGAGGCCTAGGGTTTAGGGGTTCAGAGTTTAGGCGTTTAGGGGTTTTAGGGGTTTAGAGGTTCGGGGCAAGGGGCTTAGGTGTTTAGGTCCTTACGAGTGTCGGGCCTTAGGGCCTTAGGGTTTCAAGGAACAATTCAAACCTAACCGGGGACATGGCTCGTCACCCACCCCAAAACTAAAGTGGAAATCTATATGAGCCACGGTCTCCTAGTATCCCCCTGGATAAGCCGCTATAGTAGTTCCCTATACCATCCCCTATAATTGACCGTTTAGGAGTTTAGACTATAGGCATGTGAGCAACCTCTCATGTGGTTTCATGGAATACATGAAGGACTACACCGCAGTCTCAAAAGAGGCCCTATGCGCGCCCTTAGTCGTCCCTTGTTAACCCTCAATGGCCGGTACTTCGCATGTAAACGACTCTGGACAAATGTGCCGACCCTTAACCTGTAAAAGTCCCGACTACTACCCAATGTCCCCAGGCTTTGGTAGCTGCGCAGAATCTCTACAACTTTTTTGCTTGCTAATTTTGGCTTTCGAAGTTGTGATTATCATTGATATAAAATGTTGTTGCTATTAGTTACTAAAATTGATGAGTGATATTGTATTCATGGTAGGTTCCATAAATAAGGGGACCCCAATATAGACCCTAACATGCCATAGTCCTTCTCATAGGGACCCCCATAAGGTACCCTGAATTTTAGGAAACCTAAACCCTAAACCCTACTGTTACTGTCACTACTACTAAGAACCAACCCTAAACCCTAAACCCTAAATCCTAAACCCCAAACCCCAAACCCTACACCCCAAACCCTAAACCCTAAGCCCTTTGCACCGTGCCGAGCCTGATGGATGACAACCTCTGTAATGTCAAACTCCTCCTCGTCTTCCTCACGTGGCTTTGGGTTTTCTTACAATAACATAAGGCTTTGAGGGCGGCGTCATTTTGAGCTTAAGATTTTGAAGTTTTGAGATTTAGGAAGATGAGGAATTGTCATGTCTATGTTATTTTGAGGGTTTAGTGTTTAGGGTTCAGGGTTTGGGGTTTAGGGTTTAGGGTTCAGGGTTTAGGGTTTAGGGTTCAAGGTTCAGGGTTCAGGGTTTAAGGACTCCTCGCCTTCCTCCAAGGATCAGAGAGTCACAGTAAGCCAGGGGGAACCTAAATGATTCCAACGGAATGTCAGATTGCTGTGTACTACGGTGGATACTGAAACTCCTGCATGACGCCAAGTGGCCAGCCGCCTGTCTCCTTAGACCTATAATATTATTCTTATACTTTCTTAGGGTTGCACTAGAACAAAAAACGACAATGATTCCTAAGGAGACTACAGACATCCCATGCCCAACCCCTAAACACCGTAGTCTCCATGTTCTTTTCCATTATCCCTGGCAACACCTATATATCATAGTAGTTTCCATTTTCTTTTCCATTATCCCTAAACCCTAACCCTATCCCTCAACCCTAAAACCTGAATCCTAAGCCTAAACCCTATCCCTAGACCCCAAACCCTTAACCCCCTAATTTTGGGAACCCCCCCCCACATCCCATGCCCAACCTCATCCTCAGACCGCATGGACTCCTCGTCGCTGAGGGGAAGGTGTCCACCTTCAGAGTGAGGCTCCGGGCTTTGAAGGGCTTGGGGTGTGAGGATGTGGGATTAGGGTTTCGGATTTAGGGTTGTGTGGATGTCCGCAAATATGTGGATATGTATGTATATATATATATAGATATAGATATGTGCGTGTGGGTATGCACATAACCAAAATCGTGAAACCGACGGCGCACGGCCTAAGCCCAAACCCTGTACGTGCACGCATACATACATGCATACGTACATACATACATACATACATACATACATACATACATACATTAATTCATTCATTCATTCATTCATTCATTCATTCATTCATTCATACACACGTGTAGAAAATGTATATCTACATACATATGTACATCTTTCCCTCCCTCTCCCTCTCCTCTCGCTCTCCCTAGCCCTAAACCCAAAAAACAAAACTAACCCCTAAGCCCTAAGCCTGTAACCCTACACCCTAAACCCTAATACCCTGATACCCTTATACCCCTTATACCCCTCATACCCTACTACCCTTATAGCCCTTGTACCCCTAATACCCAAAAACCCTGAACTCCAGGGTGCGCGCTTCCGAAGCCCATCATCTGCCCTCCCTGCCCGATGCAGGGCATTGGACGGCGAGCCTTCACTCATGCGCGTTGAGGGTCTAGGGTTTTAGGGTTTAGGGTTTTAAGTTTTAGGGTTTTAGAGTTTAGGGTTTCTAGTCCCCCTTAAGTAGATAGAACATGGCTTTGGCTTTTTTATAATAAGATCCCCATATACTCCAAATTCTACCACTTAAGGGAGACTGTAGGTTCAGGATTTAGGGTTAAGGGTTTGGGTTGGCTACCGATCTAGGGCTTAGGGTTTGGGGTTCAGGATGGCGTTTAAGGTTTAGGCTAGGGTTTAGAGTTTTGAGTTTAGGGTTGAGCGGAGGCGTACGGGTTCTGAGCTTAAGCTTGAGGATTTTGGGGTGCTGAGTTTAAGGTTTTCAGGTAGGTGTAGGTTTAACGGTTTCGAGTTTAGGGTGTACCGTTTGAGCGTTAGGGTATTGAGGTTGAGGTGTTCTTGATTTCGAGGTTAGGGTTCAGGGCAGGTTGAAGGGTTTTGTTTCGGGTTTCAGCCTGAGGTGCATTAGAGTAAGGATGGGGGGGTTGGGGTTTCGGGACCATAAGGTTTTCAGGTTTTCTTGTTCTGATTTAGGGTGGAGGGTTAACGATCGCTTACCATCGTAGGGTTGGTGCAGGAGGGTGGTTGGGACATCTGTTGGCATGGGCCATATTACGAAAGACTCGTACCATCGATCCCACACCCTAAACCTAAACCTGGTATTGCACCAAGAATGCATAAGGTCATATGGGAAGAGATGAGTCTAGGGTTCAAGGGTCTGCAACCCGGTAGTGGAGAATGAAACGGAAAAACCGACAATGAAATGATAACTGGGGTATGTTACGGCTTTGGGTCTAGAGATGAGGTTTTGAAAGTGCCCTACAACATGGCCTAGGGTTTGGGGTATCGGGCGTCGTTGAGGGGTCTTGCTGGAGGCAGGACGCCTGCATAAACCTTGAACCCTAAACTTTAATGGATATTTCTCACATGGAGCAACCCGCTTGCATAAATCCAGCCGTAAACAGTCAACCTAAGCCCTGAACCCTGAAAATTACCTAAAGCCAAACCCTGAACTCTCAACCCTAAACCCTGAACCCCAAACCCCATAAACCCATAACTGCTCGGGGGACCCCTAAATGCACAACCCCAAACCTAAAGTCCCCCTTCAGTAGATAGAATATGGTATATGGGGATCTTATGATAATATACCCAAAGCCATATCCTATCCCTAAACCCTAAACCCTAAGCCCTAAATAGTAGTTTCCATTTTCTTTTCCATTATCCCTTTATAAACCCATTAATATACCCTAATATTCTAGCTATTTAAGGGGGATTATAACTCTAAACCCTAAACCCTAAACCCTAAACCCTAAACCCTAAACCGAGCATGAAAGCTCCCAGGTGCCTTGTGCCGCATGTTGAGTATGATGGGCTTCGGAATCCTCGGTGCTGGGAGGTGAAAGAGCCTAGGGGTTTTTGGGGTTTAGGGTTTTGGGGTTTAGGGTTTTGGGGGTTTAGGGTTTTGGGGTTTTAGGGTTTCTTCTTCCGATGTGGCATGTGACTGTCGTGTCGCACTCCCAAATTCGGAACATGCAAGCTTAAGCAAAATTGAGAACAGCAATACTGGCCTTAACAAGCTCATGCGATGATTGTGGAAAGACAGCGAAAACATCACCCCACCTAACAACAGTAAAGCCACCAACTGCGGCCTCGGGCCTGCACATGTAGGTAGCAACGGCCAGCGTCATGAGCTTAGGACCATGAAGATCCCCAACCAGTGCTGTCTCTAGCTCATTCGGTTTACAGGTCAGGTGTAGTTTCCTGAGGCCCACTGTGGCTGAAGGTCCACCGAGGCGGTATTCCGTTGACCCAGGCGAGGCCTCCATAGAGAGCCCGCAAAGAATACGGCTGGGAGTTGGGCTGGCTTCGCTGCTTTTAACTAGGCCGAGGCTGTCCCAATATTTCAGTGCATGCGACATCTCTTCATTCACTGTTTGATTTGGCAGTTTGGTTTTGCTACATTTGGCAAAAACGCCGAGCACTGCGGAACCTTCTTGGCACAGGCGGCTGAGAAGGAAGAGGGGGCAAGCGCGTTTTCATCTGAGGGCAGTCTTAGCTGGATTTGCGAAGTTGCATTCTGTGAAGACAAGAGTGGCAATCAGAAGGCTGGAAGGGCATCACTCAAGGAGCTTCTTGCCGTTGAGGGTAAGGCAACTCTTGAAGAGAAAGATCCCAGTAGGTATGGCGCAACAACAGACGATTTGGTGCGAAAACTGCAGTCGCTGGGTACGCAAAGGGTCTCTGTTTTGCAATCAGTGCGGCGGGAGCTTGCAGCAACAGCTGCAGCATGCCTGGAATGGTGCTTGGGAAAGTTGGCAAGATTCAACTTGGTGGCAGCCAAAATCGCCACGAAGGAAGCCATCACCAAGACGCCGAGCGGCTGGAGAAGAGAGCTGGCATCAGGGCAAGAAAGGAAAGGGCAGGGGTGGTGGAGCACAGTTGAATGTGCCAACACCGCCGAAAGCGCCGGCCGCGGGGGAGGCCAAGGGCAAAGGAAAGAAGATGGAAGGACCCGCTGTGACTGGCGCAACAGTGACCGGGAATGCGGAAACGCAGCTCACAGCCTTGATGGCGGCGTTAGCCATTCATCAGGAGGCTTTGCCAGACAGCATCCGGGAGTTTGTGCAGGTACATCAGCAGACAAGTGCCAGCGCGCAAGCCAAGGCGCTGCACAAGAACGTGGCGGCGCAGGCATCAGCTACGAAACGGTTGGCCAGCCTGAGATCCAGAAGGGCACAGTACTTGGTGTCCTGGAAGGAGTACATGCAGAAGTTGAGCGAGTCTTTGGAAAACCAGCTGCAAGAAAAAGCAGATGTTTTGGCAGGATTCGATGCAGAGGAATCGACGTTGCTGGACGCTATAGACACAGCAAAGGCTACCGTGCTGTCGCTTGCCGGGAAGGAAGCTGGTACTCATGGGGAGGCGCCGACGGAGATGGATGTATCGGATGCAGGGCCTTCCTCAGAAGAGAGGCAGAAGCTCCAACGTCGGGAGGAAGCTCTCTTGCAAGCGGTAAGAGTGACGCAGGAAGATGCGGCAAAGGAAGTGGCGTCCAGAGAGTCCAGGGACAGAGAGGGGTCCAGGACGCCGCGAAGAGCTGGCAAAATGGACGCGCAAAGCATTTCTTCGGAGGAAGAGGTGAGAAAGCCTTTTGGCGGGGCCCACATGAGCCAGTTTGGTCAGTGCGGGCCATCAAGCAGCGGAAGTCACTCCATTGCTCTTGAAGATGATTATGTTGCTCCCCAGATGGCGACAGTCTTTGGAATACATTGGGCCTTTGCAGTTAAATGTTTGGAACTTGGTATCCATTCGAGATTACCTGACCCCAGAATGCAGGAAACCAATGGTTTTTCCTTTGTCGAGGCTGATATGAGTTATGTGAGGGAGGAGCCCAGACCTTGTGACAAGGGAGACGCCATCTCGGCTGAGAAGCATGAGCCAAGTCAGGCCCAGCTTACGTGCGGGAGTCTTCCAGTACCAATGGAGCGTGCCTTGGAGTCTCGACCTTTCCGTTCATTCCGCAGCGGCGCCGTGAGGAAACCACACCTCAAAGTTCGCTTCAGCCTTGCTGAAGGACAGCAGGATCATTTGTCACGTAGCCCAGCTTACGTAGAAGATGAGGTTAGGAGCAGTGAGGCAGACCAGAGCATGACGCAGTGCGCTCTGGCCGTGCCAAGTTTTGTATTTCAGTGTAGAGGAGGAATGCCGAGATTGCACGGAAGGCACGGGTGGAACCCTGCCTGACCACGAAGCAAGGGAATGCGTTCAGCAGCTGAGGGCTGCTGGACACAACCACAGGGTCCTGGAAGCTTTTCCATCTGACTCTTGTGTAAATTGTTTTGAAGCCTCGCTCTCAAGAAATTACCCATACGATCCGGGTGCGACAGGTAACTTTGCTGAGCATGGTTGTAGTCATGCTGACAGTGTGCAAGTCCAGTGCTGGACATGTGAGCAAGAGCAAGAGTGTCTGAGAAATGCGGAGGCAGGAACCCTACGTGCGGCTTTGCGGATTTGTCTTGAGGATGCGTTGCAGATTGAAGGGAGAGATGAGCGAAGCATTCAATTTGGCATCGATTCCCACATGCTGGAGGAGGTTGTTGGTAGCTTTCATTTTGCGAGGTTGTGCAAGGATATCCCGGATGGTTGCCGATTGCACCCTGAGGCAGCGCGATTGTTGCTGTCGGTTAGGACTGCTTCATTTGAGGAAGAGCCGGAATGCATGGTAGTTTTTGTTGATGGTGCCTTTGACCCGGTGAGTGGCGCTGGTGCTTGGGCAGTTGCAGTGCTTGATCACAGGCCAACAGAGATTGTGTTTGGTTTGGGCGCATGGCAGGATGTCTATCGAAGCAACACCACCAAGGGAAATCGTCAGCATTCACGTCTGAGCTTTTCGGACAGCTTGTCGCATGTTTGATTTGCGCTAGCCGGACGTCGGCAACAATGACTATTGCATATGATGCGACTTCTGCGGCTGGTGTTGCGGCAGGAGATTTTGCGACGGAAGTAGAACGAAATCTTGCACGACAGGCCGTGGCAGCGGGTGCTCTTGCTCGGAGCAGAGGAAATACTCTCGTTCAGGTTCATGTTCAGTCTCATACTGGTGTCCCTGGCAATGAGCTTGTTGACTGCCTTGCTTCCTTTGTGTATGGACATGGTTCTTCTATTGGGATCCAGGAACCGGGTATCTTTGATGCAATTGTTGGTGAAGGATTACTTGAATGGATGTGGATGCTCTGGGAGAGTAAGGGGAGCGTGCGCTTTCCTGTGACACAGGAGAATGGAGCATTCACCAGCATGACGCATGCTTTTGACGCAGACGCATGTTACACGTGTCCTGCAGAACTTCAGGCGGGCAAAGATAATGAAGCAGGCGGTTCTGCGAACGATGGATGGTTTGAGGTGAGCATGAGACTTGTCACGTATAACACTCTTTCACTCATCTCGAAGGGACAACATGAGGCGCTTGAGCATGAGATGAGACGACACAAGGTCCACATCCTGGGGCTCCAAGAGTGCCGGGAGGCAGTTGAGCCCATCCGTTTCAAGGATGGCATCTGCAAAATTGCTGGACCTGTCGAGGATGGAAACCTAGGTTGCCAGGTTTGGATTGACTGTACTCAAAGAATTGCAACGGCTAAGGATGGGAGTGACATCACTTGGCAGAGGCAGTCTTTCACACTGCTCCATTCATCCAGTCGCATTCTCGTTGTCGGGGCACAGGCAGGCCAGCGGAGATTTGCTCTTATTGTGGCGCATGCTCGTACACAGGTCTCAAGCCGAGGGGCGCAGGAAGCGTTTTGGAGTCAGCTTTCATTGGTGGTACGGGATGTTCCTCGGGGTCTTGTGCCCATTTGGTTCATTGACGCAAATGCTAGGTTTGAGTGTGAAACGATGCTGCCAGTAAAGCATGATTACAATGCTTCGCGTTTGCAGGATCTTGTCAAGGAGCACGCGCTGGCTTTATCTAGAAACACTGATGAGAGCGGAAGGCCACTTGTTACGTGGATCCACCCTGGAGGTGCGTCTGATGGGGCTTGTGTTGACTACATTGCTTTGCCGGAGGCTTGGGTTGCTGGCATACATGTCACTGACAGGCTTGAGTTGCTTGATGCGCATGCTGGTTTTGATCACTTTCCCCTAACAGTTGATTTGAGTGCTTGGATTAAGCTTGGTGGCGCAGCGAGACAAGAACGTATTGACGTTGAGCAACTTGGAACTGACGAAGGTCGCAAAAAGGTTGAGCGAGTTTTGGCTACAGTGCCAGCTATGGCTTGGCATGTTGGGGCTGCCATAAACAAGCATGTTTTTGAGGCGTGTGTCAAGGAATTTCCTAGGTCTAAGAGGCCCAGGAATCCTGCGCTTTCGCAACATTCGTGGGCGTTGATTGCCGAGAGAAGGCAGGCGCGAAGGATTTCGACGAGAGCAAAACGGATTGCAGGCAAGATCTTGATTGACGCTGGTTTCCGTGCTTGGAGAGGATGCTTGAGGCAGCCTGGTCACGAAGGGGCGCAGGACAGACGTGCGTCAGTTAGATTGGCTAAGCTGTGCTACATGCGGGCACGTGTTGCAAAGATTCTTGTGACTTTCCACAGAGACTTAAGAATTTCTGTGCGTAAAGACGCAGCAGAGTTTACTAGACGCATGGTGGAGCAGGCAAGGTCGGAGGGTAGTAGGACACTTTCCAACTTGTTGCGCGCAGTTCTCAAGACGGGGAGGCGCTATAGGGCACCGAGTCTGTCGCCATGTGTGATGGTTGAAGGGGAGTGCGTGGAGAATCCAAGACGTGTGCGGCTTGAGTTGGGTCGTTTCTTTGCTGATGCTGAGCGTGCTCAGGAAGTTGATTTTTCAGAAGTGGTCCGAAGTGGGGTTGAGAGCATGCTGGATGGGACAATTGACATAGAAGGGTTTCCGTCCTTGGCTCATACGGCGGAAGCTTTTGCGGCTATGAAGAGCCGGAAGGCGCCGGGAGTTTCAGGAATCCCGGCCGATGTGTTTAAAAGTTGCCCCGTAGCAGCGGCGCGAGTTCATGCGCCAATTTACTTGAAGATACTTGCCAGGGGAAGGGCCCCTGTCATTTGGAGGGGGTGCCTCATCGCAGCGGTTCCGAAGCCTGGAAAGCCGCTGACTCAACTTAGTGGTTACAGGAGTGTGGCGTTGCAAGAACCGGCCCTCAAGGCTTGGACTAAAGCTATGAGAGGATCACTTGAGGCCGCTGTGAGTGCTTCCGCCCCACCTGGACTGTCAGGGGGGCGCAAAGGGTGGCCAATGACGGTGACTGCGGCCACAGTGCAGGCGCATGTAGATAGACTCAAGAAGGGGCACATCTCTGGAGCAGTGCTCTTTTTGGATGGGGTAAGCGCATTTTATAGCACTGCTCGCTGTTTCCTGTTTGGGAACCGGGGCGAAGGAGACGTGAACGGATGGATAAACAGCCTCCCAATTAGCAGCGGATTGAGGGAGAAGCTTGTTCTTTTGCTGAAGGGCCCAACCCAACTTGAGAGAATGCAAGTCGCTCAGTCCATTCGGGAAGCTTTGAGGTCCACGTTTACGGCCACTTGGTTTGCCACTGTTTTGGATGACCGCAAGGTGTTTCGCACAAGTGCTGGCACCATACCAGGATCGCCCCTGGCCGACATCCTCTTCCAAGCTGTCATGATCGTTGCGGTTGATGCCATGCTCGGTGTTCTTGAGGATGAGGGACTTCGAGTGACCTTGAGGCCGGCTTTTGTAAGCGCCGGGGACGTTGTCACGGCGCCAGTGCCAACATGGTTGGATGATGTGGCAGTTTTGCTTGAGTCGCCCGATGCTTGGCAGTTGCAGACGGTTGTTCCTAAAGCAGCCGCAGTTGCATATGAATGTTTGCAGATCATAGGTGTCAGCCTCAACTTCCAGCCAGGCAAGACCGAAGCCATTGTTCACTTCGCGGGGCGAGCGGCTCGGCTTGCTAAACATAATCTGCTTGTTGAGAAGGGCTCCTGTATCCAGGTCCGGCTTGTTGAGGGAGATGTTTGGTTGAGATGCGTGCATAGTTATGTGCATTTGGGAACAACAGCCTCCTTTGATGGGCATCACGCTGCTGATGTCAAGAGAAGGCGAAAATTGACGGAGGCTGCCTTTGTTCCACTTTATAAGCGCTTGCTTTTTAATCCAGGGCTTTCGCAGCTTGAGAAGCAAAGACTGATTCAATCCTTGGTTCTTAACAAATTCTGTCATGGGTCTGGTCTTTGGCAGCTTGACGCGAAGGTTGCATGGCAGGAGTACAAAGCAGCGTACATGTCCTTCGTGAGACGCGCAATGCGGCCTCTGGCAGGTTGCACAAGTAAGCTGCTGAATGATGCTCAGGCCTTGGTGGGCGTGTTGTCTCCTGCGGATGCCTTGCATGTGGCCCGTTTCCGGCAGTTGTTTGAAATTGCTGCGTCCAAGTTGTCGTATGTTTGGGTGACGCTCGTCCAAGCACGGTCTTGGTTGGATGCGGCAGCTGCTTCTGTTGCTCGAGTTAATAAGGTCATTGGAGGATCTCAGCTTGAGACCGTGCCTGACGACGAATGTGATAGGATGCGTTGGTTTCGAAACTGTGTTGCGGATGGGATGCGCCGGGAGTTAGGCTTGCTTTGCGACGTTTCAGAAGGGCTTGCTTGTGGGAAGGCGAAAAGGTAGCTGAAACAGCTTTGCAAAAAGCGAAGGCGATCCAGAAACTCGAGTCACTAGGGGTCGTTCTCTTTTCTGTTCCGATGCAGGGGATTCCCCAACCTGTGGAGCATGTGACTTGTGAGCTGTGCGGGGACCGTTTCCAGGACAACAGAGCCAAAGCAGCGCATAAGGCAAGAGCACATGGTGTTGCTGCACCATCGCGGGAGGCTGCAATTGGCACTGCTTGCAATGTATGCCAGCGTGAATTCTGGACCCGTAAGAGGCTTCAACAACATCTTCGCGGTTCTGAACGCTGTCTGTTTGCAAGTTTAGCAGCTGATTTAGGTAGGTGCGAACATGAGGAAAATCACAGGCAAGGAGAGGCTTGCCAACATTTTCCTGTAACACGTTTGGTCGGCCCGCAGCCCTTTTGGGCAACCAGACGGCCAGGGCCGGAGACCGACAGGTCATCGGAAGCTGCTGTTATTCTGACTTTTGGGGAAAGGCTCAGCGTAGTTACCACACATTCAGCGGGCCAATCCTTTCTGGTGTGGTGGCGAACGCGCATGCTCCGAATTTCAGAGAGCGAGGGGTTTTAGGGTTTAGGGTTTAGGGTTTTTGGGGTTTAGGGCTTTTGGGTCTTAGGATTTAAGGGTTTAGGGTTTAGAGCTTAGGGGATTTTGATTTTAGAGTTATAGTCCCCCTTAAGTAAATAGAATATGGTTCGGGGTATATTATAATAAGAGCCCCATATACCCCATGTTCTATCTACTTAAGGGGTTTCAAAGGAGTTAAGGAGTTAAGGGTTCAGGGTTTGGGGCTGGGGAATAAGGGCTGAGGGTTTAAAGTCCAGACAAAGGCGTTCGGGATGTAGGAATCACATTTTAGGAAAGCCTTAGCATGTCCCGAAACCACTGAATGGTAGACACCCAGGCTTGGATAATTCCCCATAAGAATACCCAAAACCCCTAAACCCTAAACTTGTGGATGCCAGTTTGCAGGAAGTCGTGAGTTGGTAGGTCAGCAAAATTTTCATGGAAATTGCATTTGGGGAGTTATCTGGTGGGTACCCTTACAGAAGGCTTATGTAAGCCTTACATGTATAAAAGAAAAATCCTCGAAAGCAATCAAAGACGACAAGCGCCATACATGGGGGCAACTGAGAATGGGGTGGCTTGACGTTGCCCTCCATGCAGCACGAACTCAGGCGAGGTAGTAGTAATCCGCAGCCTAGTACCCTAAACCCTCCACCCCTAAACCCTAAACCCCTAACCTCCTAAACCTTAATCCCTAAACCCTAAACGCCTAAACCCCAAACCCTAAACCCAACTCAACGCCTCACATTTTGAATCCCAAATGTACGTCGAGCATTTCTTGGGCAAATATGTGTCATCAGAGGGGTGGGGGCAGGATTAAGTCTTCAGAGGCTATACCCCTTTATCACCCCTATATACACCCTATATGCACCATTTGAAGGTACCCCTAAACCCCATATACCCCTACACACTCCCATATCCGCCGACCCCGCTCTGCGGGTCGA
>CAJNIZ010026347.1:27937-43091 GCA_905231905.1 Symbiodinium pilosum | reverse complement strand
GGGATGCTGCTATGGCTGGGGATTACAAACTGTCTACCATGCCTTCTACTCACAACCAGTTTGTCAGGTCAGTGTTCATTATCCCAATATAACCCCAATATACCCCAATATAACCCCAATATACTCCATTTCATTTTCCATTTTCTTTTCCATTTGATTCTCCATTATAGTAGTTTCCATTTTCTTTTCCATTATCCCCTAGGGAGGATTGTTCTAAGTCGAACCCAGGATCCTGAACCGTAGACCTTGCATCCGACTCCTGCACCCTAACCCAGACCCTGGATTAATAGACCCACTCCCCTGAAAAGGGATTATAATTATAGGGATCCTGATATTTAGGGAATTAAGAAGAGGGGGGGTTATTAGTCATGGGTCTATATTACAGAAGATCCCTGTTTTTTCTGTAGACCCTTGAAGCTCACTGATGGCAGAGCATCTTGTCGTAGAGGGCGTTGGCAAAGCGCAACCTTAGGGCTTAGGATTCAGGGTTGAGGGTTCAGGGTTTATAGGGCTCAGGGTGTGGGGTGTTGAGGGTTTAGGGTTTAGGGTTCAGGGTTCAGGGTTTATAGGGTTCAGGGTGTTTAGGGTTTCGGGCTCGGGGTTTAGGACTTAGGGCTGTCGGGGTGTAGGTTGTGTAGGGCTTGTTGTTCAGGATCTGGAGCTCAGGGTTTGGAATTCAAGTCAAGGTTTGAGAGATAGGCTCGATTACCCAGATAATGAGGGGCTACCCTGGGAAGATCTTTAAACCCTACAAACTAATGTAGGCCCGTGATTTAAGGGCCTTAATATTAGGATCCCTATTAAGGAGGGGTGGGTTATTCATAAGGGGTCTACATTAAACCTATCTCCCCAAGTGGACACCACATGTATACACTCAAGCATTTTCCAAGGAACCCCGCATGGCAGGTTGTGTCAAAAGTGTGGTCTTTTTTGGTGTCGTGATTGTAGCACGGCCCGTAATACTTAGGGTACCCACAAAAGGGAGCATGGTTTCGACAACCCTCCATACACATGCACAAAAAAGCCGTGGTCAAACCCTGCCTCTTTGAGTCCTAGCTTCTGAAAATTTCTGAAAATAATCCCCTCACCCCCCTAATGAAAAACATTCCCCGTTGTTGATTGATGGTACTACTGTATGAAGGGAGGGGAGTAGGCAGATGGATGTGGGCTCCATTGACCCATTCATTGCTGAGCGCCAGCTTTTTTCGAGACTGGACCAACGGCAACTATCAAACAGAAGGTGATGGGTACATTTTCAAGCGTACCCTAAAACCTACACAGAACTCACTGCTGACACATGGCCCCAAATCCCCCAAACCCCTGAACCGCATCGGCAGTCCTTCACTCGAACTTCGCAACAGAGTAGCTCTTCATTGCCCTAAACCCCAAATCTTTGACCCTATTCCTTGAAAGCATTTCAGGCTTCAAGAGAGTTTAGGATTCAGGATGTTGCGGTTGAGCCCTATTTAAGATAATGCCTAAACTGTAGACCCAAAAACAAGAGCTCACAACTCTAAACCCCAAGCCTTGACATTCTGAACTTCCTACGCCATAAACTTCCCAAACCCAGAACGGCCCTAAACCCTAAAAACCCTAAACCCCTAAAAGCCTGAAACCCCTAAAACCCCCTAAAAACCCACAAAACCGTAGCATCTCCCTTGCCAGGCCAAAGGGGCAGCAGCCCTACGAACATCTGCACCACGCCCAGGACTACGGAGAGCTTCATCTTCCTAAGCTTCAGGGCTTGGGATTTTTTAGGGTTTGAGGACTTTGGGGGGCTTAGGGTTTTGAGGTTTAGGGTTTTAGGGTTCGAGGATTTTAGGGTTTAGGGTTTGGGATTTGGGGTTTAGGGTGTTGGGGTTTTAGGGTTTTGGGGCTTTAGGGTTTTGGGGTTTAGGGTTTGGGGATTTAGGGTGTGGGGGGTTTAGGGTCTGGGGTTTACGGCTTTGGGTTTTTAGGGTTTAGGATAACAGTATCTATGGGCCCAAGAATTACATGAAAACCCTCAGCCCTAAACCCTGGTTGAATCATGGGTTCCCCTACTGCCCTCCTGTATACTACCCCAGTTAGGTTCCCCCCTTAGAGATTAAGGGGGCATCTAGGGGGTATTACAAGGGGTTAGCGGAGCCCATGATTGAAAGGAAGGTTCTCGAATAATGTTCCAGGAACATATCATGTGAATGAGCGCGCTAAACTTGATGCCACAGAACACTTGACATCCTACACCCTAATCCCTAAATCCTAAACCCCAGACCTGAAGTCACAGAATCCAAAAGCACTACTATGCTGGGCCCGGCTTCATGGAGTTCAGGTACACCAGCTCGTTTTGAGCTCCGTGCCTGGGTTTAGGGCTCCAAGGACAGTTTATGTCTTAGGGTTTAGGGCTTACAAAATAATTTAGAATGAAAAATTCCCAAATTCAAACCATTTTGGTACTATTCCCTATATAAGCCACCATTTGGGGTGAGGTCGGGTGAGGTCGCTTTAAATGCCCAGGATTTAGGTCCAAGTTTAGGTCTTAGGGTTTGGGGTCCAGGGTTTAGGGCTTCATGAAATGCTTGGAGGTTGAGGTTGAACAAGTTGCGAGAGAGCTTCAGAAACTTCAACCCCAAACCACACAAAGAGGTGAGGGTTTTGGGGGTTTAGGGCTTTAGGGCTTAGGGCTTCGGGCGTGGGATCCTAAACCCTAAACCCGAAGGCTTTAGGGCTTCGGGTTCAGGGGTTTAGGGTCCCCCCAAGAAACATCTCAGCCTGAGCCTTCCTCTCTGCTATTACTCTGACTTGCTACAGCTCACCTGATTTGAACCCCAGACAAGGGTTATAGTAGTTTAGGGTTTTAGGGTTTAGGGTTTGAGGTGCAGGGTGTAAATATTAGGCTTTAGGGGCAAAAGGTTTAGGGCCTAGTCCTCCTGAAGTAGATATAAGCTTATGGGGCAGGCATGGATCTTAACATGGTTGTAGGGCATTCATATGCCATCTCCTTAAAGGGGACTATATCCTTATGTGCTCACTGTGACACGGGGTCTCGAATCGCTCAGCCGCACAGCAGTTGGCAGGCTGAGTCGCCAGTAGCAGCACCGTGCTATCGCCCGCAGGAAACTGCAAAACTGGATGCTCAGCCACTAAACCTGATCCTGATGTCCTTAAAGACCCTAACCATTCCTGGGGTAATCCCGCAATCCCTCTGCTGGCTGTTCCCTCTACATAGAGACCCCAAACGGAGGCCAACCACGACTGCCTCTTTTTGACATAAGTCAGGGGTTAATCCCCAATAATGGAGAATAAAACAGCCAAGCAAATGGAACATGAAATGGATGCTGCGAGTATATAGGGAGTTATTACACTAGGCAAAATGGGATCTAAGTTACGCAAACCCCTATAATGAGGACCCGATAACCATCATTCGACTAGAACTCGTTTTTTTGCGGGGCTGGGGGAACCACACCCTAAGCCCTCTTATGATGTTTGGCAAGACCGCTTGGGGCGTCTCGCACGTGGGGGATGGTATGCTGAAGGCCTGAAGCCCATTTAAGCCACACTTTCCAAATCCTGTAAACCTGCCAAACTCTCCGCCCTGAACCCCAGTTCTCAAACCTCAAGCCTCAACCTTAAATCCTAGACCCTGAACCCTTCATTCAGTCCCAAAGCCTAGACTTAGACGCTAGACCCTAAATCCTTGAACCCTAAACCCTACAGCCTAAACCCCGGAAGTTGTTTTTTTTCCTAGCCATGGTGCCAGGCAGGGTCCAGGCCGAATGGATACGGACCCACACCCCCGCGGTTCTCCTGCAGCAGAACATTCAAGTTCCGGGTTTAGGGTGAAGAAATAAGGGTTTCGTGCGTAGGGTTGAAGGATTCAGGTATTTGGGGTTGAGGGCTTAAAGCATAGGGCTTAGGGCTGAGGAGAAGAATCAGGCTTCGGTGTCTGAAGCTTAGTTTGGATATAGGGGTACAACAATATGACTTGACCGCTTACAAAGCGTCAGGTCTTGCAGATTTTTGCATGACTAAACTTTATGGCTTTGGCTAGAAGACTACGTAGTATCGGGACCCGATTTTTTGCTGTTTATTCTGAAGCATTTCCACTGCCCTACCGAAAGATCACGTCGAAGATGATCAAAAAAGTCTACCCGCATGCCAGGGCAGGACACCCCAGTTATCCTCCAAACGCACTGACATCCTTTGCAGTCCCTACTCCTACACTAGGCAAGTAAATTATGAAAAAACATCTATAAAAGGAATTGAGAAGGGACGTCAAGATATCATGGTTATAACTTGGGATTTTCCCCTACCTAGATATAATATGAAAAAATATGATATAATAAATTATGATATGATTTCATATGCTATACTACTAGCATCTCGGAAAGCCCGGGAAACGTAGCTAAAAAGAGCGGTCCTGGTCGAACTTCGGCTGCAGTGAGACCAGCTCGTTCCTCAAGAAGCTTCTCAAGTTACTGTTGCACGACTACTACCACCACCATTAGGGTTTAGGGTTTAGGGTTTAGGCACGACGACGACTACTACTGCTGCTACTACCACCACCACCAGGACTAATACTACTAATAATCACAACAACCACAAGCCTACTACAGCAATGCTATTACTATTAGTCTACGGGGTAGATCTAGATCCTTGTTGTGAAGCTCTGGGGATACTATGGGCTTTCAGGTGCTTTGGTCCAAATTTAAGGCCTAGGGGTTATCAGATTCCCTTGCGCGACATGCCCCGACAAACTCTGCTGGGTAAAGGGTTCAACTGTAGAGGGCTGAAGGATCCAAACGAACGCTGCTGAGGTTGAGCTTTTGAAGGGTGGCCGCAATAGTCCGAGGGTGCCGTCGCCTAAACCGTTTATCCTTTACAAGAAATCTTTTAAGGTTTCCCTTGTGCGGGGTCCCCTGTACATCTACTTCGTTCGGAAGTTCTGCATAGAACTTGCACGTATAATCCATTGACAGGATCCAGTGATTTCGGAGGTAACGTCGCGGACGAACTGTCGAACCGCAGACCCTAAACCTGAGACGTGCAAGGCTCGCACACACCGAACCGGATCCACTCGAAACACTCCCTGCCATTACTCCTAGAAAGCATCCATGACTTCCAAGAATGTAGGGCTTCAGCCTTAGAGTTTATAAGGATTTAAGGTTTAGGGCTTAGGATCTACAACTCCCGTGAAACCCACGGGAAAACTAGGCCCTTCAACCTCTACAGATGCTATCGTAGGTTCGCATTGCATAAATGATAGGTTCGCATTGCATAAATGAACTTGTAGATCGTCCGTCGGTGAGGGAAGCCATCATAAACCGAAACTGAGACGGTAAACTGTAAGCCCTTCAAGCCGCTTCCCCAAAACCCCAAACCCTAAATCCTAATCCTCTCAAGCCTACCTTGAACCCTATGAGACACTGTATTATACTTCCAGTTTTCACGTCATATTCTACTTTCTTGTCCATTCCGCGCTCTTCGGGTGACATTTTCTATTCCAAGCCGCCGGAACCCTACAGCGATCCCTAAACCCTAAACCCTAAACCCTAAACCCCAACTCCTAAACCCTAAATCCTAAACCCTAAATCCTAAACCCTAAATCCTAAACCCTAAACCCTAAATCCTAAACCCTAACCCCAAACCTCTATTCTTTGGGCTCTTTTGGTAGGCTAAGAGTCTTCTTGGCATCCGGAGGGATGGCAGACCATCGGGACTCAAAGAATGTGAGCCCTAAGGAGAAAAAGTCGTTGTAGAGGAAGCCTTTGGGAAATGCTTAAAGCTTAGGAGGTCTAGGGTTTTGGGTTTAGGGCTTAGGGTTTAGGAGTTCGGGTGGTTAGGATGTAAGGTTGACGGCTTTAAGGTTTTAGGCTGGAAGGCTTGGTGTCTGTGAGCTTTAGGAGGGACCCTTAGGGTGGAGCGCTTGTAGATATGGGCTAGACATAGGGACTACCTGGCTGTACAAACGGGAACCTAAGCACTACATGGGTTTAGGGTTTTGAGTTTAGGGATTATGTACAGTAATGAGATTAGGGGTCCACTTGGGGTCCCTCCTACGCGCCCCGTGACTGTAGAAATCTTTTGGAACTGAGGGTTAAGGGCTACGGACTATGAGGGTTAAGGGTTACCAGTCATGAGGGTTTAAGGCTTAGGGATTTGAAGGTTTTGGTTTGGAGCTTGAGCTGGGAAGCTGTTTGGGGCTTCGGGCTTCGGGTGCGGTGTTATGAAGGCTTCGGGTGTGGGGAATATAGTCTTAGTGGTTGGGATTACTTGTGTTGTGCGTTTTGGCTTGTTGGTTGTTAAAGGTTTTAACGCAAAAACAGTAAAAACGGTTTCCGAAAACTCGCAGGATTCACGCACGTAAGTCACAAATGATTCTAAACAAGAATTTCTGGAAGAAAACCATATATAGTGGTCTGCAACCGTCGTCTGTAAAGAATTAGGGTATAGGGCTTACATGTCAGGGTAAAAATTTAGAGTTCAGGATTCATTGTTTGCGGCTTAGGGTTCGAAGGCAAAGGGGGCGAGGACCCAGGGCATTGGAACTAAAGTGATTACCGAAAGTCCCTGCATGACGACCGTAAACCCTATACAAACCCTAAACGTTACCATAGCTCCCAATGAGGTCCCTGGGGCAATGCAGATTGCTGAAGGCGAAACCTACAACAGTGAAAACCTCCACCCGAAGCCCTAAAGCAGCAACCCCTGAAACCCCAAGCAGAGGCCGGGGACCCTAAACTGGGTTGTTGTTAAGGAACTTGATTTAAGTTACCATTTGATGAGTATATAGTAAATAGTAGGGTTTTCTTATCAGGGTGATTAACAGCAGCCCAGTAAACCCTACGCATGATAGTTTCCATAAATCGTGGGAACCCAATTTAGGTCCCAAAATACAATAACCCTTTGTTACATAGGGAGCCAGGAGACCGCAGTAGACTGCGAAGAAGCCCATCATTGTTAGGATATAGCGGGCAGTGTACCTGGGATTAGGGTTTAGGATGACGTAGGGTTTAGGATTTAGGACGTCAGGTTTAGGGTTTAGGATGTAAGGTCTAGGGTTTAGGGTGTAACGTTTAGGGTTTAGGGGGTGAGGTTTAGAATGTCGCGTATTCACTGCTGCAGGGCCAGAAGTTCAACACATAGTGCAACCAACCTTGTTGGTAGATGGCTCAAGAGATCTTGTAGGTACATTAAGGCCCTATTAACTCCATATCTAAGGGCTGTCGCTGTAGGGGTGAATTCACCTAAGCCATAGCTTGAATATGATTCGGAACTCCTGAACCCCAAACCCTAAACCCAGGATTCTCGTTTCGAAAGAGAAAGAGGTTGGTGCCTCTAGTGAACCTCGAACTCAAAGTACTGTAGGAATCTAAATACGGGGGGGGGTTCCCAAAGTTAGGGGCACCAGTATGGGGGTCCCAATAATAAGGACTATAGTATTTTGGGGTCTATATTGGGGTCCCCCTTATTTGGGGAAGCTACTACATCTAGAATAGGTTTGGGGGTATGCTGAGCTACAAACCCTAAACCCTAAACAACAAGACCCTCACAACCTGAACACAGTACACCCCAAACCCCATGACTTCCGAACATCACGTGCCCGGACTGACCAAAGTCTGATGTGGAAACCTGAATAGCTCGTATCATCATGCCCGTATTTCACTTATATGTTCGGCTTTAGGGTCTAGGGCTTAGGGCTTGAGGGTCACTTATATAATAACAAATTATGGGCTTTTCGCCCAAGGGCTCAGGGGGCCTATTATTAGATTTAGCCTAAACAAGTCCCGCACACCTTTCCTTGAAAAAATTGGAATGGGTCCGTGAAGACTAGAACATGCCTTTTCGGCTGTATGACACTGTCGAATATATAAAGTCATTGCCTTGAACTCGTTCAGCCGAAGCTGCTGAAGCAAACAAGGCTGACCAGAGTTTAACATGTAGGGATGAGGGTTCAGGGTTTAGGGTTTAGGGTTTATGGCATCCAGGGTTTAAGGTTGGGATTGTGGGGTAGTGAAACCTAACTAATTACCGCCATTATTGCGAGTTGTTTTTGAGGTCGTAGATGCAAACAGAAAAGGGCACATCTAAGATCATCATCTTTGTAATTACTGAGGCAACTAGACAGCTAGTTAGGTAATCACTTTATAGGGTCCCTCTACCGACTAACGCAGGATGAATTTGAAACAATGTTCAAACTTGCAGGAGGGGCTGGGAAAGCTGAATCGGAAGCTTCATGGTGTGAAGTACAAAGATTACCGAAAGATATATTTAAAAAAACACACACACACAACGGCTCTTCATGTTAGAAAAATTCTTGCCTTGGGGTTCTAGTCTAGGGTTTAGGGGTGTAGGATTTAGGAAAAGCTGTGGATAAGGTTCCTTACTTAGTTAATTACTGCTCCAGATTGGAGTGGGTCGTCAGCAGGTGTTCCCAGAAATTGGATCGGGCAGTCACGTTCCTTGTAGCCGCCCTAGACCCGAAGCTCCTCTCAAGACAAAATCACTCACCTCCTCCTCAAGACACAACACGAGGAGTGGAAAGTGCTACATGATATAGTCGCTTCTCAATGCCAAGGAAATGGAAGATGAGCATGTCACAAAGAAGCTTCAAGTTTGTGTCTCTTGACCATGGTGCAGAGTGGGGAAGCTGTATTTCAGCTCGTCCTTTTTGACCATGGCATAAATGCCCACGGACAGCAGCATGAGTCCATGTCCAATGTCCCCGTACCTGCGCAAAACCCCAAACGCTGAAGGTGCTGGTGGTCAGTAGGGAGCGGAGGAATGGATGATTGTCAACAATCATAATGGAAGCGACTGAAGAATGAGCAATGATATGTTCATGTCTATATATACCATAGTTTTGCAAGAAATTTGGGACAAAAATGCTGAACATCATCACGGCTCCTGGTCATGGGGTTGCATGTTTTGTTGTGGAGCGGCCTGAGCAAATCAAATAGCAAAACCCCGTAGACGAAACGCCGATTCGACGGGACGAGCGTTTGTTGGGCTCCCTGTTTTGGTCCATGTCGGCCCGACTCTAGAGGATGTAAATTACATTCAATATTTCCTTGTGTGTAGTCGATGGACGCGGGTCCTTTATTGGGAATATCTTAAGGACGATACTGAAGGACCCCAATGTCCACCCTTGACGGGCCCTCGTAACCCTAGTCATCTAATACGGACTCCGGGCGGCCCTAGAACCTGATTTAGGGTTTAGGGTTGACCACAGTAGGTAAAAGGATGGCCTATGAGCCATAAAAAGCGACCAACATGCTGTTATTCTACATGCCTTTGAATTTCAGGTAGCTGCTAGCTTCTGTACCTGAATCCTAGGATAGCTTCCCAGAGATTACCAGGAACAGGACCCTCCCAAATGCCTACTTCTAGACCTTAAACTTCGAGACCCCAAGCCTTTAATCCCGGAACCCCTAACACCCCTAATCAAACCCCTAGAGCCTCTACACCCACAGACCCCTATAAAGCCCTCCTCCTGACCGCAGGTCACATCACGCCGAAGAGGAAAGGAAAGGTGACGATGGTGAAGAGTGCAGGATTCGCCTCTTGGTACCTGGGTTTAGGGTCGCCTTCCAAGGGATATATCAAAGGGTTCCAAGAGGGTCTCCAAATAAGCCCTCAGCAAAACATCCTGTGATAGGGCCTTCGTAATCCCTAGGCCCTATATGTCCTTCCTCCTCGGGGTTGTTATGTTGTGGGCCGCTTTGGAACCCCGTGGGCATAGGGATGGGAAGGATTCATCGTTTCTCAACAAGCAAGCCTTTGGACCCTTTGAAGAGGGTCTTCTATAACGGCTGGTGTATAGGCATGGTGGGGGCCCTAATATGAACACTGTACAGGGCTTACGGCGTAGGACTCTGCAAACGAAAATCGGTTCTATAATTGTTGCTGCCATTGGTCCCACTACCACCGCCTCTGCCGCCGCTGCTGCCACCACCACCCCCTCCACCCCCCTCCCCAGCCTTCAGACTTAAAACAACAAATGACGTAAGCCAAAGCTTCTCCAGGATTAGCGATCTGGCCTCTAAGCCCTAGACCCTAAGCCTAAGCCTTTGAACCCTAAACATCATCTTGGCCCGACACCCCAAACCCCGAAGGATACTTAAAGTAAACCCTAAACCCTAAACCGCACCTAAAGTACAAACCTCCGGCTGCCCCGCCTCGGAAGGCCGTAGGTATCCACCAAAGTTTGGAAGATGGAGGTGAACTCATTCCTGGGCGCTTTGGGGCTTCAAGGGTTCTAAAGGGTTTTAAGGTTTAGGGTTTAGGGTTTACTTAGGGTTCAAAGTGTTATAAAGGGTTTTGGGTTTAGGGTTTAGGCTAGGGTTTAGGGTTGTAGGGTGAGGACTGTCAGTTCTGGTCCAGGGCTTTAAGTGTGGGGTTGGAGGCTATTAATCAAGTCTAGCTGAAGACTTATAGACCCCAGGATGTGTGGAGTCAAGCGCCCGAAATCTGCTGGGATGTGGGGAAAAACCTTACACCCTGAACCCCTGGCTTCTGAGCCGATAGGATAAAAGAGCAAGGCTGAGGAAGTAGGATTGGAGTTGGTTCTTGGGATTCAGAGGGCGGTTTTGCCGTGGGAACCGGGCTCTACTGGAAAATGTCTAAACAAAACCTTCTTGTTTAAAGGGTTGTTCAAGGTTTGGAGTTCAGGGGTTAAGGTTTAGAGTAGGCTGGCTAACGGGTGGATTAGAATGAGACTGTTATTAAGATAACCTTTGGGCCGACCCTGCACGATCCCCATAAGGCCTAAACAGCTGCGTAGTCTTCTGAAGAAACACCCCTGAAAATGTTGAAATCGTGGGGTTGACCAGGCGGGGCCTTCCCAGACTTCCCAGGACGTGCGCTCCCAACACCAGCGAGGAAGATAGGCGCAAGGCTGTTCCCAAACCTTCAAGGCCTAGCGTGGCCGTGCCTTAGGGACATCCCAAGGCCCCAAGGCCTATGGAACAGCTGGCAGCGCAAGGGCTCTTCCTTGAGAGGCTTCCGAGAGCCTCCGCGATCTTTTAAGGGCTTGAGTCCGAACTTTCGCACCTTTCGCACTGAATAGTGGGGTAGGGCGCCAAGACCATGGAGGGATACTTTTAAGTGAAAATTTGGGGTGGCAGCCTGAAACTCGAGAAGGAGAAAGGTTGGGTGGATGCCTGTGCAGGCAGCGGGTGGCAGGACACGGAACAAGACACCGATTCTGGCTGTTGGACTCCGATCGGCAATGTGCACTCGCAAGAAATGCCGTTCCACACGCCTGGGTGTTCTACACTCGTCATAGATCCTGACCCCCATATTCCCTTGCATGAAGCAAAGCTCGAACAGCAGAGCTTTGTGCATAACGTGGTCGGTACTAAGACTCCCTGCCTGACCCTAAGTACATTGCTAGCTTGGGAAGTATGGATGGTCTATACTATAGTCATGCCAGTTTTTAATGTTAACAACATGTCATTCAAAGTTGTTGGCCCCCCCCCTGGCGCCCTAACGATATGTGGGGGTTGGAAGAAACACGCAACAGTCCTTTTTCGGAATTGTTGAAGGTATAATTTTTAGGATCATCCATATAGCTTCTCCACCTGCCTTCTGACTCAGTCCGAGGTGCACGCGGATGTACCTCAGAAGCAGAAGTGGTGCAGGGAGAGATCTGTGTTTGGGGTAGCCAGGTTGGCAACACATGGGCCACAGTATACAACATGGCCAAATGAGCCATAGTCTAAACTCCTTATGGGGGATTATATAGCGGACTTCTATAGAGGCTATTAAGGTGGAGACTAGGAGTTTGAATTAGAGCTCAAATGACGGCAGAGCATGGCACATTTACGAGTTTCGGATTCAAAGGTTCAGGGTTTCGGGCTTGGGGGCCAAATTGTGGAACATGAAAACCTATTATTACAGTCACGTGCACAACTCCTTAGTCCCAGCTCTGCATACACTCCACTAGCAGGAATCTTTACTCCCCCACTCCCCTTTGCTTCCCCAGACCTCTTACTAAACCTTGCACCCAGACCACTCACCCAAATCCGTAAACCCAAAACCCTGAATCCCTAAACCCATTAAACCCCAAACCCTGGACCCTCGAAACCCTTAACCCGAGGCACGTCGGCGCTTGTTTCCGAGGGGGACTTCGGTGAGGCATCAGCCTCCAGTCATCAAAAGACTCTTCATAGCTTCAGAGTTTCGAGTTCGGGGTTTAGAGTTTGGGTTTGGGGTTCAGGGTTCAGCGCTTTGTTTGGGGTATAGGGCTTGGGGTTTTGGTGTTTAGGGCTTCAGGGCTCTTGAGGTGTAGGATTTTGGGGTTTAGGGTGCATAGCTTTGTTCGGTTTGGGGTCTCTCTGGCTCATGGACTTTTAGGGTTTAAGGGTGGAAGCTTAAGGCTCAGGTCTTAACCCTTAACCCTAATCCTTGGTACTACGCACTCAACAGTGGGAACAGGTACAAAAAATCATAGTTCTACCCGCCGTCAAGGTGTTCCTTAACGTGTTCACTTTAGGGACGTTTCAGGAATTGGGGTTTGGGGTTTAGGGCCTAGGGCTCAGGGTGTAGGGACCTAAATGATGACATTCTAGTTCTGCCAAGAATCCGATGATGAACATAAAAAGATTGCCACCAGTATGCCAAGAATGAAGCATTTTGAGTCTCTATTTCCACCGAGACCCCGCGAAGGACTTTAAAACCTTCGCTCAAAACTGAGCTGGCATGTGTCTTGGGTTTAGGGCTTAGAGTTCACGAAGCACCCATGTTATCTAGGATGACAAGTTGCTGTAGGCCATAGGCTAGTACGTGGTGATGTTTTGGGCTTTCCATACTATCCCATCCCAGTTTCCATTTGATGCTCCATGTTATTTTCCATTTGATTCCCGTGATAACCCTAGACCCAAAGTGAACCCACAGATTCCGTTTTCTTCTCCATTCCCTAGAAAATGTTGTCACGGAACGGACGTTTTGGAACTCCATGTCCAGTCAAACTGCAAAATGAAAAACCCCCGATGAGGAACTTAAAACATTCTCTCAGAAAGCCCCTGAACCCCTGTAACCCTCGAACCCTAAACCCTTAAACCCAAAAAACCCTAAATCCCTGACCGCGCGGCGCTTCGGCCCACAGAGACAGGTAGCACTGCCGCGGAGTTCTACAGTAGGAAAATAATAGGAAAATAAGGACTCTGGTCGTTATATTCCTACCATATTTTGCCTAAACCCTAAACCCTAAACCTTAAACCCTAAACCCTAAACCTTAAACCCCGAACCCTCAACCCTAAAACGTGTGGACAGGTTGCACTGCAGAGGAGTGCCCACGCTGCGAAGCAAAGTGCTGGGTGCAAAGCGCCCGGATGTTGTCCTCGCTTTGAGGAGGGTTTAGGGGCTTAAGGGCTTGAGTTCTTGAACCTAGGACCTAGAGGTTCAGGCTCTTAAGCTTATTGAATTCGTCGCATATTGTTTCAGGGTTTGGGGGTCGGGGCTTAGGTTTCGCGCTTAGGGTTTAATGCTCAATGTTTGGGTGGTTTGCAGCGAAGCCCTAAAACTAAACCCTAAACCGAAACCCTAAACCCCTAAACCCTAAACCTTGAACCCTCAACCTTAAACCATGAACCCTCAGCCCTGAAATCTGAGCCCTAAACCCTAATGTTGGAGGCTCAGGTTGTCCGGACTTGGACATTATGGTCATAAGAGGAATTTGGCAACCCTAAAAGGAATATAGGTACCGTTCTAGGTTGGGCACTGCCTCTACCCTGTAACAATCTGTTTTAGCAGTCTTATGAAGGTCTACATGTAACGATAGAAAGAATATTATCCATCTGTTCCAGGTTGGGGTCAGTACCCAAGTTATAAGGGTTGTGTAAGGACTACTGTAGATAATAACCAATAAAAATGGAGCATCACATGAAAAAGAACATGAAGAATGTAATAGAAACTGGGTCTGTCCAGGGGCTTATAAGGCGTTTTGGTAACACCAATCCCTCAAAATTTGACAGGTGATTCTCATGCAAAGCTGAACACCGAGGAGGGTTAAGGGCTCGGGGTATTCTCGGAACTCTACAAGGCTCTCCCCGCTTCTGGGTTGCTAGCTCACTCATCTCTCTGATATGATTCTAGGAATTTTTGGTACATTGCCTAATTCAGGGATATTGGTCTCTCTGGGCTGCCTTTGTTATATAAGTTGAAGTTGGTCCAACCCTCAAACACCACGGGTTAGGGTTCAGGTTTAGGGGTTCGGTTCTGGGGTAACTACCTAAGCGGGAAGTAACTTGGCACCAAGACGCCCACATAGATGCGTTTGTATTGTCTGAACCCTAAGACCCCGCGCCAGACTCTTTGCCCACTCCTACGATTCCCCTCGGCCGGGACTTAAATTAGTCAAGCTACCAGAAGAACATGTTATGGTAACTTCTTGGGATTTCCTTACCAGCACCCCCAGACAACACATGGTCTTTGGCGTTCCAGGGAAGCCCTTAGGTCCTCTTCGGCTGCGGGATACCAACAGCTGGCTCTGAGGTTCATATTGCCCTCGAAGAGGTTCCTTGCATTTATGAGGGTTGAGCTTCCAGTTCAAGGTTTGGGTTTAGGTGGCCTTTGGGTAGATCATGTTTCAACCAGCACGTTATGCGGCCTTAGGTTACGTGGTGCCTGGAATGCTTGTTCCGCATCATCCGTTTCAAATGCTGTCGAAGCGAAAAAGACATAGCGTCTTGCTGTTACAGAAGATCCCAGCCCTTTGCAAAGCTTCGGATACGCCTTTGCTTGGCCATGCAAGAGATTTCGTAGTAACATTGATGTCCTTCTATGCCCAAGAGTATGAGGTGCGGCTACTTCGCTTCTATCCGAGAACGCCCTCAAAGAAGCGCAAGTGAGTAGTTAGGTTACGTACCCGTGCTGCGTCGCTCGACTTCACTCACATCTACAGTGCAAGACTGAATAGCTAGTAGTTCCCAAATTCAATCCTGCTCTGTCATAGTTCAACCCTCAAAACACACTGTTTCAGTTGCTGGGCTGCTACATTACACTGTATATGGAAAGCGATCTTCTTGAGAAAATCGTTTCATTAAAGGCTCTTGCGTTACCCCCAAATGAGCAACGTTAGGATTTTCAAAAGCCAGGGGGCCCTCACTGACCCGGCTTTGGGGGTTTAGGGTTTCAGATGGAAGGAGATGATATGGATTTAGGGTTTAGGGTT
>CAJNIZ010026347.1:0-18454 GCA_905231905.1 Symbiodinium pilosum | reverse complement strand
CGCCACGTGCGCGTGTCACCTAGTTTGGAGGTTGAGGCCTAGAGTCGAGGGTGGGCAGCGGATGCAGCCTCCCATACGCGTCTGGGTTTCGCAGTAGGGTTTTGGGATTAGGGTTTGGGGCTTAGGCTTCGCAGTGCCATGTATATCAAGGAACGTTTTGGAGGAAATGAAGATTGCAAAGGCAAAGCAGGCGTAACATGAAAGTGCCAAAAAACATCATGGCCAGATATGTGCTGCCAAACGAAAATCAAAAATTAAATTTAAAAAAATAGAGAGACTGCCAGCGCCCTGCAGCAAACCTGTAACTTTATGTATTTATTCCACCAGATGCTACTTTACGAACATGGAGAAGGAAAGGAAAGCGAAAATGCCTTCACAGGTCTCCCAGGGGCTGATAGTTCTGCGGGAGGTTCTGCTGAGGAAAGTTCTGCTGATAGCTCTGGGGGTAGCTCTGCTCGTAATTCTGCGGATAGCTTGCCTGGCAATTCATCTGGTAGCTCATCTGGTAGTTTGGCGGGTATCCAGCGCTGGGAGCCACAGAAGCAGGTGGAATTTGCTGAGGCATGCCTCGGATGCAGCAGGTCTAACGTCAACCCTGATGCAACCTGCAGAGTTCTTAGCCCAAAGGGCCTAAGCCTCGGGACTTTGATGTGGTGAAGAAGAAGAAGAAGGAGAGAGCAAAAACAACGAAGTGAGACTCCTGAACCTAATCCCCCTTTTGCGAAATCAAGTGCGAATCCATACTGGACGCCCAATTAAGAACCCTGACTTGTGGACGCCCCAAAGTTCAAATCCAATAAGCCCTAAGCCACAAAACCTTGACCCCTCAGCCCTTAGAGCCTAAACCCCTTCAAGCCCCAAACCCTAAGCCCTTACATCCTAAACCTTAAAGATCTAGCGAGCACTGAACTTTCTTCTTCCAAGAGGCTCATGGCCATCTTGTCTGGGCCACCGGCAAGACCCTCCGACTGCAAGTAGGCCATCGCCTCCTGGCGGCCTGTGGAGTGTTTTTTTTGTTTACTTGGTACACTTCTCGATTGGTGCCTGTGGAGTTTAGGGTTTAGGGTTTAGGGGGCATAGGGTATAGGGTTTAGGGTTCAGGGTGTATAGGGTTTAGGGCTTAAGGTTGGTGAGTTTAGGGTTGAATGTTGGGGTGCTTCAGGATGTAAGGTTTGGGGGCTCGAGGGTTGAATCTCGGGGTTTTGGGGTTCAGGGTTTAGAGGTTTACATTTTGAGGTTTAGGGTTTTAATGTTAAGGTACCAAATTTAAGGATTTTCAGATTTGTAGGGTTCAGGGTTTAAGGTTTAGGGCTTTAAGGTTTAGGATTTAGGTACTCAAAGCTGAGGGTGTGAGGCGGGATTGGGGGTCAGGGCCTAGGGGTTTAAGATGTTGAGGCTAACCGGGTTTGGGGTTTAAGGATTTAGGGCTTCAACCTGCCCAACCTCCTAATTATGCTATATGAGGGTCTAGGGCTTAAGGCGCGTAATGAGATAGTCTGCAAGAAGTGCGTGTTAGAATGAGGGTTTGGGCTTCCGCCTTTAAAGGGGTTTAGACTACAGCTCATTTTAAGGCAGCGGTGGGAGTAGATGTCCGTGCTAACACAACTCCTCAAGCTTGGGAGTTCCAGGGTTGGTTCTTTGAGTTAGGCTCTAGGGTTTAGGGTTCAGGCTTTAAGGTTTAGGCTTTAGGGTTCAGGCTTTATGATTTAGGCTTTAAGATTTAAGCTTTAGGGTTTAGGGTGTTTGGAGCTTACTGGAGTTTGAAGATGATTGAGGTTTGGGGTTTGGGGTTGAGGGTTTAGGGGCCTTTAGCCACCCCAGTGGGCCAAATCTCTACAATGCACATTGATTTTCCCCTTGATGGGAATACCCTAAACCCAAGGGTTAAAGCCTCACAACATCGCCCCCACATCTTTAGCTTCCTTCCAGGGAGTTCGCCTGCGGCGGGCCTTCCTGATGCTTACTTGAAATGAAAAGCAAGAAGACAATCTGATTTGAGGTGGAATCGAGGGCGTAGCCCTAAACCCTAACAGGAAGTAATTTAGGTGGTAACCTGTGATGTCTCACAGCGGGTGGATTTTGAAGAAAGCCCAGCTTCAATGGCTTCTTGGGCAACATCTATGAGGTTTACTGGGCGCAGGATGTGCCACCACCCACAGATCCCTGAAAGTGGGGTGGCGCCATCGGCGCATGGATACTCAGCCCTGCGCAGGTCGACGCCCTCAATCCCTAAACCCTAAAACCTGAACCCTAAACCCTAAACTCTAAACAATAAGTCCTAGACCCGAAACCCTCAATCCTAAATCCTAAACCCTAAACCTTAAACCCTGAACCCTAAACCCTAGACCCTAAACCCGAAATTCTAAAACCCTAAATCCTAAACCCTAAATCCTACACCCTAAATTCCTAAACCCTAAGCCCTAAACCCTAAACTCCTAAAACCCTAAACCCTAAATTCCTGAATCCGGCCTCGCTCTTCCCCTATCTTCCTCCTCAACTGGCGATCCTGATAGGCACGCCAGGCCTTGCGGATGCACACACCATACCTCCAAGGGGCTGTTGAGGATTTAGGATTTAGGACTTAGGGCTTATGGCTTAAGGGTTTAGGGATTTGGGGCTTATGGCTTAAGGGTTTAGGGATTTGGGGTTTCTGGCTTAAGGGTTTAGGGATTTGGGGTTTATGGCTTAAGGGTTTAGGGATTTGGGGTTTAGGGTTTAGGATTTAAGGTTTAGGGTAACCATACCTCCAGGGGCCGAAGAAGGGTTGAAGGTGTAGGGTTTAGGGGCTTGGGGCTCAGTGTGTCAAGTTTAGGTCTTATGGGCTGAAGAAGGGTCTAAGGTATCCCTTGAATTTGTCTAGTTGGGCTTTCGGGGTTTAGCATATAGGGTTTAGGGCTTGGGGATTAGGGCTTCAAGCTTAGGTCTTTGGGTTTAGGGTTTAGTTTAGGGCTTGAGAGTTTGGGGTTTCAAGCTTGGGGCTTATGGTTTAGGGTTGAATACAGCCCCCCGGCTGGGGGCTTGGGTTTATGGGTTCTCCTAAAGCACCCTACAAATATCTGAAGCATCGCAAGAAGTAGAGTTTAGAATATTGAGGTTGCTCAAAAGGTTGCGGGGTTGGGGGATGAGGGGTATGAGTTTAGGCTTTAGGATTGGGGCAAGAAGGGTGCGCTGAGGCTGCAGATTTGGGATTTCGGCGTAGGGGGTCAAGAGCTTGAGAGGTACAGTAGATTTAACACCCTGCAATCACCCTGAGCACCCTGCCCTTGGGCAATCATGGTACTACGGTACACTATATATCCCTATATAACCCCTAAGACCCCCTTTAAATGGGACCCCCCAAAAAGGGACCCCTAATTTTGGGGAAGCCCCCAGGTTGATAATACGAAGACTCAAGTCAAACAAGATTTTGGACAGCAACGGCTGGAGGCAGATTGGAGGGCAAGGGTCTAGGAACTTAGGATTTGTCCTCTTCCTGCCGAGCATCCTAAAACCCAATGTGCTGAACAAAAATTGAATGCCACGCCCGTGCTATGTCTAAACCCAAAACCCAACAGCATTTAGGGCTTAGATGGCAGGAGAAAGCATTCAAGGACTTTGGGCTTCAGGTTCTGCTTAAGTAGGATTCAACTATCAGAGGAGGTCAGGGCTTAATGCTTTCTGGGGCTTGTGGGATCGCATCTTGGTATAAAGATTGCGTCTGGACTTTTGTTTGGGTTTTCGGGGTTTAAGGCTTACAGTTTGGAACATGGGCGCCTTCTAGGGTAGCAAAGAGCCAGCCCAGCGTAGATGGCACAGAGCAAGAGCAAGGCGACGGGAATTCCCACTGCGAGCACTGCCTGGCACAGGGGAATGCAGGAGCCTCTGGCTTTGCCAAGGGTTTTGGGTTTTGGAATTCGGAAGTTGGAGGCTACTGCGAGAGTTAGCGTTTTCAGGATTCAGATTTATGGTTCGGACTTTTCGAGCTTAGGGTTTCGCGTCTAATGTTTTTTAGTGTCGATTTTCGGGTTTCCGGTTTCGGGCGTTTTGGGTTGAGAGTCTAGGGTTCAGTAGTGTTCAGACTTGCCAGAGGGATGTTTTATCCCCAACCATAAACGCGGCTTAGGGTTTAGGACAGTATAACTTTCATATGACGTCCCAAGTTTGAGGGTTGGGGTGTACCAAAGCCCTCCTACTAAATGAGGGTCTACACAGCCCTACATTCCTAGCAAACCCCAGATAGCACAGATCGCAAAGAAGGACACGTAAGAAACCTAGACTTTGATTAGAATTAGGGATTGGGAATTAGGATTCATAGGGGTTTAGGGATTATGGATTGGGCTTTTAAGGGTTTGGGGTGTTGGATTTGGGGCTCCTCTGAAGGACCTATGTGAATAACCCTTGAACCCTAGACGAGATAAACCTGATTTGACATTCTTTTCCAGTTGATTTCCCACTACTGGGGTAATACCCCTAAACCTTGACATAGATCCAAACCCCGAAATCCTCAACTCAACACCCTAAATCCTGAACGATAAACCCTAAATCCTGAACCTTAAACCCAAAATCCTAAACTCTAAGTCCTAAACCCTAAGTCCTAAACCCTAAATCCTAAACCCTAAAACCTAATTCCTAAACCTTAAGCCTTAAATCCTCAATCCTAAACCCACGTCGAACCTGCCAGTGGCAGGACCACCAGTCTGCGCCCACCTCGCGAAATATTAGGATTTGGGGGCTTTAGGGTTTAGGGTTCAGGGTGTAGGGTTTAGAGTTCAGGGTTTAAGGTTGAGGGTTGAAAAAATTAAAGGGACGGGTTGCACCCAATAATACAAAGTCCAACACCCTAAACTCAAAAACCCCAAAGCTGTCAAGCCAAGACCCTACATGTTTAGCCCCAAGCCCCCCTAAAATCCTCTAAACCCTAACCCCTAAAACCCTAAACCCCTGAACCCCTGCACCCTAAACCCTAAACCCTTAACCCCTAAACCCCTAAATCCATCAATCCCCAAACTTTAATCTCACCTCGGGCTCACCCCGGAAGTGCCGGAGGTTGGCCTAGGGCATCGCACTTCCGGAAAGGGTTTGTGGGTTTAGGGCTTTAGGGTTTAGGGTTTGGGGTTTGGGGTTTGGGGTTTAGAGTTTTTGGGGGTTTGGTGGTTTGGGGGTTTGGTGGTTTGGGGGTTTAGGGCTTAGGGTTTTGGGTTTGGGTGTAGAGTTTAGGGTTTTGGGGGTACCTTCAAAGGGGATTATAGGGGATGTAGAGGGGTATATAAGGATGTATAGGGTTCAGGGCTTGAAGCTTTAAGGTTTAGGTTTCACGGCTTGAGGCTTCAGAATTTAGGGTTCACGGTCGAGGGGCTTTAGTAGCTAGACTAATGGTGGAGATAGCTGGTGCATTGTATGGCCTAAAGGGGTTATAACCTATAAATATACTTACTAGGCTTTCAAAAAAATGGTTACCTATTCGATTGTAGGACTTAAGCTTTTCGGGCTTTGGCATCGGACTTCTTTAGGGGTTCCAAAGACGCCTGAACCCTAAACCCTAAACCCTGAAACCTCAACCCTAGACCCTGAATCGCACGTGGCTTGGACTTGGAGAGATATGAGATGTAGTCTAAACTCTTAATATCCCCCTTAATAACCCCTACAAAAGACCCCGCTATATTATCCCATATATAATCCCTTCAAGGAGTTAGACTATAGCTCATAGGGGAGTTGCTGAGGGTGATGCCGGAAATTAAGGCTCAGAGCTTGGAGGAGTTGGGATGCTTGGGGTTTAAGGATCTGGGGGTTCAGATCCCTTCGCAAAAATGGGGTCGGTTTTTGGGATTTAGGGCTTAGGGCTTTAGGGGTTTGGGGTTTCGGGCTATGAGGACGACGCCAGGTTTGAGACAGATAGGGGGATCCCAAAATATGCTGAAGCTCTGCCCAGGTGCTTCGTTCATGCGCGCTGCAACCTCCGCGACGTTGCCTTACCCCGCGGTGAGCAGTTATCAGATGGGTACCCTTGCAAGGGGCCTGTATAGATCTCATATTAATCCCCCCTTCCAGTAGCTGTTTTAGCCCCAATGGGTATCAGGAGTTATGATAACCTCTTAATACTATAGTCCCCCTTAAGTAGATAGAATATTATAATCAGATCCCTATATACCCCATATTCTATCTACTCAATGGGGACTATACCTCTTTAAGGGCATGTACCGTAAAAGAGAAGGATCAAAGGCGTAGGGCTTCAACCCCAATCATGGAGAATCAACCGTGACATGAAACTGGAAACTGGAATTATGTAGGGTACTAATCATGTTAGGGATCTAGAGCTTAGGATTTCATGTTTCGGGTGGGGGCTTTAGGTTTAGGATTTGAAGTTTCAGGCTGGGGTTTGATTTCTAGCGTTAGGCAGCAGCTCGATTTCTAAACCGTTCTAGCCCCCTAATTTGCCCAAATAAACGCCTAGACCCTAAGGCCCTAAAAGTAGAAGCAAGCTTTCCAAGCAATCGACCCCAGTCCACAAACCGGACTTTCCCAACACCCTGACCCTCAAAGCCTAAGAACATAGATCCCCAAGCCCAATCCCTCCAGGTCTTGAAGCCCTACACCCCTAAACCCTAAACCCCCAAACCCTAAAACCTTTAACCCTAAGCGTCTAAAACCTAAGCCCCTAAACCCTAAGCCCCGAAATCCAGCAATCTGAAACTTAAACCCTAAAACTTTACTGGCCCAGGGGCTCCGCTCTCCGACTTCGGGATAATCCACAAACACAGATTGGATGTAATGCCCGTCCTCAAGAAGCTTCTGATGCACAACCTGCATGAGGGGTTGGATTCCTCGGGTTTAGGGTTTAGGGCTTGGGATTTAGGGTTTAGGTGGGGTTTAGGGTTCAAAGGAGGGTTGAGAATATCATGCGGTTTAGAGCTTAAGGTTTGAGACCTTCAGGGTGGATCAAAATCCTTGCTCCCGAAGGGCCATTATGGACACTGATCTCCCCTATATTTGCCTTATAGACCCTGCATCCCTAAACCGGTTTAGGGGAGGGTTTAGGGATTAAGGGTCTAGGGTTTAAGGTTTAGGGCTTTAGGGCCTAGGATTTAGGGTTTAGGGTGTAGGATTTAAGAGTGAAGCCATGGCCGTCGAACTGCTGGCCTCCAAAGGCGATCGATATCCCAGGCATCCACATGCATACTCCTGAGTCGAGCGTTTAGGGTCCAGGGCTTAGCATTTTAGGGCTTAAGGCTTGAGATTTAAAAGTTCAGGGTTCGGATCGAGGGTGTAGGAGTTTAGGGTGTTAAGAGCTCAGCCCTGATCAAAGGATTATACCTGGAACTTGCGGAATCATTAATGTTCAGCAACTATGCCGGTGGCGCAGGATTTTCCTGATCCACAGTGGGGTTTGGGTTAGGGGCTTCGGGCTTATGCTTTGGGGCTTAGAAATTCCTAGCGTCCTCTCAACCCCATACCCTACGAGCAACTACCTCCACAAAGCCCAAACCCCTAAAAACTGCCTGAACCCTAAACCTTGAAACCTAGACCCTGAACCCTAAACCCTAAACCCTAAACCCTCAACCCTAAACCCGAACCCTACAAAAACCAGCCTTGACAAACCTTCGCGCAAAGATTCCGGACACTGCTCTCCGGAAAAGTACTCATGCGGATGCATGTCATCCTGCGACTAACAGTTAAGGTTTAGGGTTTAGGGTTTCGGACCTAGGGCATTAGATTAAGTTGTGAGGACTCAATCTTTTTTACAGGACCTTTCCTCCAAAAGGTTAGGGATTCAGGGTAGTGCGGGAAAGGCCAACAAGATTCACGCTTCACTTTGGTGTGTAACGTCTACGCGCCAAACAAAAGACCACCTCAATCCCGCCTCCAGGATCTTACCAGCCCTCAACCTCTCAACCTCTAAACCCTACACCTGTAAACCCTAAGCCCCAAACCCTAAACCCCCAAATCCATAAAACCTTAAAGCGCTAAACCCTAAGCCCTAGACCCCTAAACCTTGAACCCGGTGTTCGTGGGGCAGGAGACACTTCCTTCAGGACAACGCCTTGCCAACCAAGCTTTGTGATTTATGATTTGCTCGGTTCATGGTTGATGGTTTAGGGTTTTTTGGTTTAGGGCTTTCGGGGTTCAGGGCTTACAGTTTAGGATTTGGGGTTTTAAGGCTTAAGGTTTAGGGGTTTAGGGTTCAGGGCTTCCTGGTTCAGGGCTTACACTTTGGGGTCTAGGGCCAGTGTAGGGTTTTAGAGTTTAGGATTTTAGGGGATTGTTAGCTGACAGGAGTCATAATGATCAGGGCTGACGAGCAGAAATTGCCCTCGAAGGCCGCAAGCCTTTAAACTGAACCCCAAACCCAAAACCCTAAACCCCAAACCTTAACCCTGAACCCCATACCTTCACCCCGAACCCAAAAGCCAAACCTTAACCCTGAACCCGAAACTAACCCAAGAGCCCTCTCCGATTCAACCCCAAGCCCCTGAGCCTAGGCTTAAGCCTAGGCCCTGAACTCCTTAACTTGAACTTGCATGTTGTTAGGAAGGAAGGAAGCAAGGAAGGAAGGAAGGAAGGAAGCAAGGAAGCAAGGAAGCAAGGAAGGAAGGAAGGAAGGAAGGAAGGGAAAAGCAAATGCAAGCTACCGTTTGAAATTTAGGTTTTTGCGTTTGAGGCCAAATGAAGGACAGGAAAACACAATGGAAACTCGTACCTTATTGCTTCGGGGGCGTTCTCCGACGGGGCTTTCTGGCAAGGATCTGATGCAGTCCTTGTTTCCCGGCTGTCAATCATCAACCCTAAACCCTAATCTTTAAACCCAATATCCTGACAGCTCTCAAACCTGGAAAAATGCAGTAACATCCATCCTCTTTTCCATTCCCCACGAAGAAAGTAAACCCAAAGTCCTGCAGCAAGTCGCGATTGAAACGTGTCGACCTTACTTTCTAACAATAGAATTTAGAGACTTTATTCTGCAGGTTTTAGGAAAGAATGGGATTTGGGTTAGTGTCCCCTTTAAGTAGGTAGAATATGGCTTTGGGTAAATTTAAATAAGATCCCCATATACCCCATATGCTATCTACTTAAGGGGGACTAGTATCCCTAAACCCTAAGCCCTTGACCCTATATTCTATCTACTTAAGGGGGACTATACCTCAACCCTCCATGTTTAAGCTTCAGTGCCCAGCAGTCACGTGGGCTTAGGGAAACCATTACAGCTTGCAAGTCCTTTAGGGTTCAGGGTTTAGGCGATTATGGCAAGTCCTAGACCCTAAACCCTTAAATCCTCAACCCTGAGCCAAGCTACGTTCTTTCAAACCTTTGCAAGTGCATTACCACCTTGCTTGCCTGACAATTCTGAATACCGATGCGCTTTCCGCTAGAACTACGGGCAGTGACCTCGGATGAGCCACTGTCTCAATTCCTAGTATTCCCTTAATAACCCCTATAATTATCCCCTATATAATCCCCTATATAAGCCCCCTTTAAGGAGTTTAGACTATAGCTCAGATGCCTATCACGCCCAAGGCATAGACCACGAGGATAGACAGGTCGGCATAGGTAACTAGCGCGACTTTCATACAAGACAAGAAAGTGATAACTAGCCCTCAACCCTGAACCCTAAACCCCGGTCTAGGTCCGGGTGCCATGTCTGGGCAACAGCGGGGAAGCGGAATCCCAACCCAAAACCCTCTCTGCCGCAGCTTCCAAAGCTTGACCCTAAACCCTAAACGTCTCGTTGAAGCCGGGCACATTGTTTTGACGCAGCTGAGCTCCAAGTCGTCCTGGGACCGTTTAGGCTTGAGGCTTTATGGTTTGGGGATTAGGGATTTAGGGTTTAGAGATTTAGGATTTAGGGTTTAGGGTTTACTGTTTGGGGTTTAGGGATTAGGGTTTAGGATTGGAGTTGAGGGTTCTGGGTTTAGGGTTTCAAGTTGGGCTTACTTGAGGGTGCACTCAAGCAGCCTGACCTTGAATTCCGAAACCTTAAGCTCTAAAACAAGAACCCTACAGTCTAAACCCTAGACCCTATGTGCTAAACAATGAAACCTAAAGCCTAAACCATGGACCCTAAACCCTGAACCCTGGACCCTAAACCCTAAATCCTAAACCCCAAATCCCTACACTCTAAATCCTAAGCCCCGTACCCTAAACCCTAAATCCTAGACCCTAGACCCTAAACCCTAAAAATCCTAGACCCTAAACCCTAACAATCCTAAGCCCCAGACCCTAAAAATCGTTTTGGAGCGACTCCCCTCCTTGATTTCCAAGGCAGCAGCGGCCTTGCAGAGTGGATCAGCGCACCTTAGAAGTTTAGTAATTGTAGGGGTTGGGGGTTTAGGTGTTTAGGGTTTAAGGTTTATAATTTTGGGTTTAGGAGTTGGGGTTTAGGGTTTATGATTTGGGGTTTAGGGTTTAGGGTTTAGGGTTTGGGAGTTGGAGTTTAGGGTTTATAATTTTGGGTTTAGGGTTTGGGGTTTAGGGCTTGGGGCTTGGGTTTGAGGACTTGGGGTTTAGGACTTGGGGTTTAGGGTTTGGGGCTGCGGAGTTCCGATCTGAGGATTTAGGGCTTAGGGCTTGGATTTGAGAATTAGGGCTGTTGGTTTAGGGCTTAGGCCTTGAAGGATATGCAGGTTCCAAAAGTGAAGATAATCACCTTTAAATCTTAGGGATCCAGATTTTGGATTCAAGGCTTCAGTTTCAGGGCGGGCTTATAGGCTCAGGGGACTTAGTAAGCAGGTTGTGTATGCGTTGAGAAGCACACTAACCTCAGCTAAGTGACATTTCTAATCTACTTACAAATTCCTTGAGCAAATCATGATTCCTCGTTTCATGATGCCTCCTTCCCCTGCCAGCAACCAGTTAGCTCGGGCTTCAAAAGCGAGAGCAGAGGGCTTGGTGATGGAGAAGTAGCAGTCGAAACCCTGAGGCCCGCAACCTAAGCCAGAAGCTCCGGAAACCTACACACCCCAAACCCACTCTAAACAACCCTCCAAAAACCTTACAAAAAAATGAACACCCTCAAAGACCCTAAACGCCCCAAGGCTTCTAAAACCTAAACTGCTAAACCCTAAGCCTTCAACCCTAGACCCTGAACCCCAACCCACGTAGCAAGGCCACGCGTTGAAAGCATCCATGCTGGGCATCTTAGCGGATCCAAAAACCTCGTGGAGGGGGGGAGGGGGGAGGTTCACAGTAGAGTTCAAGGTTTAGGGTTCAGATAGGGGTATAATGTAGGAGTTATATAGGGGATAATGGAGAATCAAATAGAAAAGAAAATGGGAAATTAAATGGAAACTGGGTTGAGGGTTTAGGATGGAATCAGGGTTCAGGGTTTAGGTTATACAGGGGTTAAAAAAATACTAGTCCCCTCATCTTACTAATGAGGAGTCACCCCTCCCCTGAGAGCCAATACGCAAGATGTAGAATTGTCAAAGCTCGGGGGCTTAAGGTACCGGGGCTGAGGGACAGTTTGGGGAGGTTGTCAATATGAGCTATAGTCTAAACTCCTAGTATCCACCTTAATATCCCTTATAGTAGTCCCCTATATAATTAATTCCCTATATAATCCCCTTTAAGGAGTTTAGATTATAGCTCATGTAGTGATCCAGTTTGGATACCTCAAGTTTAGGAGGGTCTGTTCTGGTGTGTAGGCTCTGTATGGCTTGGGGTTTAAAGTATCGAGGCTCACGGGCAGTTTAGGGTTTAGGGTTAGTTTACGGTTTAGGGCTCCGGGGTTTAGGGTAGGCTTTTGGCTTGAGAGATACTTGGGAGGTAGGGAGTTCAAAGCTTCCTTTTGGGCGAATAGGCATGTATGGTAACCCCTGTTAAAGGGGAGGTAGGGCTTTGGGTTTAGGGTTTAGGGTTTAGGGCTTTGGGTTTAGGGTTTAGGGTTTAGGTTCAGGACTTAAACCCTAGAAACCTAACAAATCTTCTCGCAGGTGAGGCTTGCGGTTGCATGCAAATCTTGATACAGGTTATCCTGGACTGGCATATGCAAGGTGTACAAGGACCCTGCTGATGGAGGACATCTTTCAGCACATCCAACCTGTGGTTCCTCCTGATGCGAGATATGGGCTGTAGGAAAACTGGGTTTAGGGTTTAGGGCCCTGGACACCCTACAACGGCGTTTAGGGCTCGGGCTTAGGCTATCCAGGAAACGGACAACCCTGGTCTTTTCTCCCTTACTGGGGGAAGGTGGGGTATCCCGGCTGCATTTCGCTGGGGTACCAACAACCCAGGTAAGCTCCCCTCTGCTGCCCCTGGCCCTGGTAGAGTTTCACATTTATGGACCCCATGGCACGTACCAATTTTTTGAAGCGGTCAGATGCATAAATGTCAGGGGGAGATTTCCGTTCTACTCTCAACCCTAAATCCTAAACCCGCCCAAAACCCTAGGACACAAACATCACGAGCACAATCTTAAGGTCTTTGAATACATAATATTCTTAACCCTAAACCCGTTACTCAACTCGCTGGGAAGGTTTGGGTCCTCAACGCACGGCTATGGAGACGCGGGTTTAGGGTTTAGGGCTGAGGGTTTCCGACCTTCTAGACTACTGTCCTATATGAGCTAAAGTCTAAACTCTGTAAAGGGGGTTATATGGGGGATTTGGAGTTCATGTTTTTGTCTCAAACCCTGCACATTTAAACCCTAAACCCCTACACCCTAAACCCCCTACACCCCAAACCCCGACCCCAAAAAACCTACACCCTAAACCCCCCCAACAAACAAACTGGACCCCCAAACCCCTGCACCCCGCACTCCAACTGCCTGGAACAACAGCAGCGAGTTGGGAAGCATGGCCTGAGCTTACGGTTCTCAGAATACTGGGTTGCTGTCAAGGAACTTAACTTGAGTTACTACATTGGGGAAACCCTATTATTTACTATATATACCCATTATGGTAACTTAATTTAAGTTCCTTAACAGCAACCCAGAATAAAGAAGGCCTGGCGCTCCCAGGGGTATCATACAGGAATTGCTAGGGGTTTACGTAGGGTTTAGGGTTGAGGATTTGGCGTTTGGGGTAATTTAGGCCAACTAAGGATGATAGACGTCACGTGTAAAGATTATATAGAGAGCCTGTGTTGAGAGCAGCTTGAAGTGTAAGAGTGTCGAGGTACAGCTTTTTTGCCTGGAGTGTAGCTAGGACCGGATTGCGAAGGCAGTGTTTACGGCTTATGGTTAAGGGTTCGGGCTTAGGGGTTCAGGGTGACAAAATTGTTGTACCATCTTGCACTTTTAGGCTCCCCCGCCAGCGACGTCTGGGTGACTGTGTTATACCCACAGATGGACTTTTCAGATAACGGGCATAACCCTAGGAGGGGCTTCAGGCCATATGCAGGCTAACGGGTAATGTTGGGGGGCTGTTGGTCTTGCAGTTGCTCAAAGAAAATCAATTAACACGCCAAATTCATTACAAGGGCAACTATCGTGGTGCCCCGTCAAGTTTGTATGAAGGTTGTATCACAAGAAGACCTTTAGATCAAACTTTGTAGCTGGTGTTCTTATGCATGACCCCCATGACTCCCACGAATTCCTGACAACAGCGAACCCTAAACCCTAAATCCTAGACCCTCAATCCTAGACCCTCAACCCTAGAACCTAAATCCTAGACCCTAAACCCAAAAAACCCAAACCCTAAATCCTAGACCCTCAATCCTAGACCCTCAACCCTAGAACCTAAATCCTAGACCCTAAACCCAAAAAACCCTAACCTCCTTCCGAGGCTATTGCTTGGACCTGCCCAAGTGGCTTTATAGCCCTGGGCGTATGCCTCGGCTGCACATGCCGAGTTGAAGGCTTAGGTTAGGTGATGTTAGGGTTTAGGATTGAAGGCTTCCCTAGGGCTCATGCAAGCTTCAGGGTTTGGGGAACCCCTAAACCCTAAACCCCTAAACCCTAAACCCTAAAACGCGTGTAGGGTTGAAGGCTCAGCTTCAAGTCGAACGGTTGACAGCTAAGGGAACAGAGCTCCCAAATAAACATGGAGGCTGATATAGTAATTGCCCCAAATATAGGGACCCCAATAGTTATTAAGTAGTCCTTACTAACCCCCCCCCACCCTCAGAACTTTTCAAAGGACTGTGGTCTCTGTAAGACTGTTCAGGGCTTAAAAAACTTGCTAAGCTGCTATATATATATATATAAAGGATATATGGGGATTGGGGTTTAGGATCCTTGGCTTCTGTATTCGTATCTGTTGGGATTGGTGCCCGGGGCTACACCTTGCCTATCCCTCTGAGATCTTCATTCCTCACATCCTGGCATACCCGCCACCTCCCCTATCCCGAATGAAATACTGGCACCATATAAGCCCTAGTCTAGACTCCTTAAAGGGGGTTATATAGGGGGTTATATGAGGGATTACTATGGGGGTTACTCAGGGTGATACTAGGAGTTTAGACTATAGCTCGTAATGGGAATCCATGTTATTAGTGCAGTAAGATTCCATAATATTTCATGTTTCTAGGCTGCCGCCCAACAACTCAACACATCATGCTGGCAACAGGTGTGCTGTGGAAATCGTTGACCCTAAGCAAAACCCCAAAAACAGACGATCCCTACAGACTGTCTCCAATCCCCGCATACTCCCATGAAACTCTTACATACTCACAAAACAACCCCTAAACCATGCTGTTTATACCTCTGTAAACCCCCAGTCTTCATGTCTTCATGTAAAGTTAATTCTCAAATTGATTTTCCGCGTGATTCTCCATTACTAGAGTGAAAGCCCTAAACCCTACACCCTAAATCCTGAAGCCTACGTCTTACAACCTGTAACCCTAAAACCTAACCCTTAAACCCCTAAACCTCAAACATCCTCAAAACCTAAACCCTGAATCTACGGAATCTTGTACACTGAACTCTAAACCCCTAAAACCCCAGACCCTAAACCCCTGAAACCCTAAAACCCTAAAACCCTAAACCCCTGAAACCTCTGAAACCCTGAAACCCTAAAACCCTAAAACCTCAAAATCTGAAAACAAATCGCAGGCGCCGTGAAGTCCTCGAGTAGAGATTGCGAAGTCGCTCCGGGGTTGACATTGCCATCGTAGGTGCTGAGGAAAAGGTCTCTCCAGTCCTCTTGTGGTTGAGTTTGGGGCTTAACGATTAGGGCTTAGGGCTTATCAATAGTGTTTAGGTTGGGGTTGAGGGCTTAGGGTCTAGGGCTGTGATCCCGGACGAGAACACCACATCCCGCAGCCCACCAATCCTCACCACAACAATCTTGCACGGGCGACTACCCTAGCCTAATCCCTGCATGGTCTCTTCGCATGTATGTAAACTCCCCTAAACCCTAACTGCCATTGAGCCCTGAACCCCAATCCCTAAACCTGAAAAGGTTCCTTCCATGCCTTCTCACTTGATAGCTCGCGAACACATAGGTGGTGGGTTATGGGCTTCTGGCATTGGCACACGATTTGGCCGCACGATAGCTTTAATACTTGCCAACATGGCCGTGGAGCGCAAAACCCCACATCCTACAACCCCATAATTTGCCTTGTACCCTTACCCCAATCAGTCAACTCTGAACCCCTCAAGAATGTATGGTGCCACGAGCCCTGAAGGTTTAGGGCTTCGAGACTTAGGAATTTAAGTTTTAGGGTTTAGGGGTTCCGGGGTTTGGGGTTCAGCGAGTTAGGGCTTCTAGGGTTTGGGGAATTAGGAGTTCAAAGCCTTTTTGGGGTCTATGCTGGGCTCATCCTACTTATGGCGACTAATATATACAACTACACAGAAGGCTTCTGCCAGTCCGTTTGCAGAATCACCGCGCGGAAGTTGTTGTTCATCAGCTGTCCCAGGGTGACGTTGTCGTTCGGCCTCCTTGGCGCTTAACATAGCAAGCCCCTTGGACTGACTACATGATGTTTCGGGTCAATCCTCCACCCAGTAGTGGGTACCACAACTCACTCTTTGTACGTAGGTATATGAAAGCCCTATTCATATTTAGATGCTACTACTGTAGGGGGGATTCATCTAAATAATGCTTACGGCCTGGGATCCTATACTATGCAGCTCCACCCCTCGTTACTCCCCTCCCCCAGAAACTCCAAGTAAATGGACGTAGCCTTATGCATGGTATGTATAACCTCGCCTGCCAGCGGCACTAGGACCAGGTTCGGGCTAAGGAGATGTGCTGCTGACCAAGATGGACCTAAGTGAGTTTAGGTCCTGATTATTAAAACTTAGGTCAATCCCCCCTACAGGAGTAGCCCCTGAACCTGACTAGGGCCTTAATATATCTACAATAGTCCCTTGTGTTCCCCACCACTGGGTGAGGGATTGACCCAAATTAAAAACCTAAAGGGAATGGGTTTGGGTGGTTTGGCCGCCTGAAACGACTTGGGGCGGGTGAACTTGTGGATCGGCCAGCCACAATGGGGGCGCAGTGTGGCGAGACAATCTCTGCTTCAGCACCGCGTCACAGCAAAATCCTGAACCCTAAACCCTAAACCCCTAAACCCCGAATGCAATTAACCCTAAAGCCCCAGACCCTAAAACCCGAGATTCTGAACCCCGAATCCTTGCGCCCTAAACACCCGAAGCCCGGAAACCCTACACCGTGTATCTTGAAACCCTGAGCCCGAATTGAAAACCCTAAGACCCTAAAACCGAAGTTCTAAAACCCTGAACTCTAAAACCCCCAAACCCTAACCCCTATACCCTAAATCCTAACTCCTAAACCCTTATTCCGAAAGAAATCATCTACACCAGCCCAGCTTCTGCGCCACGACCGCACAAGCAACCTCACTCCGACGATACCAGGAGGACACATCCGTCCTAGGCTGCCCCAGAGGCAAAAGACTCCCCGTTGTGGGGTTAGGGCGAAGGTTTTAGGGTCATATTTCTAATAATAGTAGAAACACTAATAGCCATGTTGATAGAAAAACTTCCCGTGTGGTTGTGGGGTTAGGGCTTAGGATTTTGAGTGTAGGGGTTTAAAGGGGCTCGAGGTTCGAAATGTAGCATTTATTGGGAGCAGCAATCTTGTAGGGACCCCATGTCGAGTTATGATAGGTCCAAAGTCTCTTCCATTTAAGGCGAGCATCCTTTCCGGGCGGTTTATGGTTTAGGGTTTAGGGTTGTTAGGGCCAAGTAGGATTGTTCATCTTCTTCCAGAATTCTACAGTGACCAAAAGGAAGCCCACTAAGAATGATAGCGGCCTTAAAGGGGAGTACGTAACCCCTATACAACCCCAAAATATTCCCTATTAAAATGTAATAGTTTCCATTTTATTTTCTATTATCCCAGTATACCCCCAACCCTAAACCCTATAGTACTTTCCATTGTCTTTCCCATTATCCATATAATCCCTATATAACCCTAGCGTGGGAACTTTCTGGGCATAACCTTCCTTAAAGCTGCCCAGCTCCAAGTGGTTCCGATGATAGATCCTGAGCCCTGCTAAGCTTTAGGGTTTAGGGTTTAGGGTTTAGGGTTTAGGGGTTTAGGGTTTGGACCCTAAACACTGGCAGAAAATGCGGTTTAGAGTTTAGGGTAAAGTGGTGTACTACAAAGGCCTCCTGCTTGAAGGACAGGCCATCTCTATAAACACCCTGAAACATAAGCCGCGCTGACCCCATACCAGGGCTTGTGCTTGACGGTCATTCCGGCCCCCCGCTTCAAAGGCGTAGGGGGGCCTCTTGTATATCCTAATAGATTGTGACTCTGACCCTTATCATTATGGTGTCCCTCAAAATGGGGGCCCAAAGTTTGGAGGCCGTAAAACCCTAAACCCTCAACCCTAAGCCCGATATCCTTTGCTACACCCCTGTAAGCCCTTTGAAGACACCCCCAAGTTGAAGAGTTGAAGCCCCCACTCAAAGTCCCAGTGACTGCTGGTCGAGCTCTATGCAAGGGCCCCCAAACTTGCCTCAGGTCAGCACCCTCAGCCCTAAACCCAAAGCGCTTAACTCTAAGACCTAAACCCTGGGCCCTAAGTCTTAAGCCAAAAACCTTAAACCCCAAAATTGCCTCAGGTCGGCGGCAAAAGTCCCAAAACGGCAAGGTGTTGACAGTTTCGGGGCTCAGGTTTCAGGACCGTTTGAGGGAGCTTGGGAGGCTTAGGGTTGAAGCAGTTTGAAGGGTTTCGGATTCAAGGGGGTTAGGGCTTAAGTAATATTCGGGTTATATTAAGGCTATATAGGGGTTATATGAGCTACTGTCTCCTAGTATCCCCCTTAATAAGCCCTATAGTAGTCCCCCTATATAATCCCCTACATAACCCCCCTTTAAGGAGTTTAGACTATGGCTCATATGGGGATAATGGAAAAAAATGGAAACTACTACAATGGGTTATACAGGGCTTAGGGGTTAGGGCCTGAGGTTGGAGGAGTTCAGGGCCTAGGGATGAAGAAGTCTAGGGCTTAGGGTTACAAGTGTTCAGAGTTTAGGGCTTAGGGTTTAGAGTGTTCAGGGTTCAGGGTGTTCGGAGTTTGGGGTTTAGGGCGTTCAGGGACTAGGGTGTTCAGAGTTTAGGGCTT
>CAJNIZ010026336.1:62055-78917 GCA_905231905.1 Symbiodinium pilosum | reverse complement strand
TTTTTTCGATCCTTCTGAGGCCCAAGCCTAAGCCCTAAATCCCTGAACTCTAAACCCTAAATCCTAAAACCTAACCTAAGCTAAACCCTAACCTAAACCCTAAACTCTAAACCCTAAATCCTAACCTCAACCCCTACACTTGACAGCTCATGGGACGGCAAAGCGAAAGACTCCCGAATCCCGTCGGCTGCCACCAGAAAAGGTAGCAGGGGATGATTAATAGCAATAATAACAATGATAATAATGATAGTAATAATACTAGTAGTAATAAAATAATGATAGTAGTAATAATACTACTAGTAGTAATAATAATAGTTATATATATATATGTATATACATACAAGCGAACATACATACATACAAAGATACATACAGACATATATACGTGCATATATGATGATATTATTACCCTAAAGAAATAGATATACCTATATAAGTATACTACACACTCAAACCTACAGCGCCTAAACCTTACCCAGAACCCCTTGGCTAAACCTTGAGTCATGTCATGCGGGCATTTGCCAAACTCATCACTATAGAGCATTAGTAAGAACCTTGAAAAGCTTGATACCCACATGTTGTGCCTGGGGTTCGAGGGTACCCCATTTTCAGAGGCCCCCCCATACGGTGGTTTCCATAGATAGGAGAACCCAAATATAGCCCCCCCAAGTAATATAATCCTTGCTATGGGGTCCTTTAAAAAGGTACCCTGAATTTTGGGGAAACCCCCACATATAGTCCTGGCAGGGACGCCACGAAGCTACTCCGGAACCCGGAAGTTCGTAGCCCACGGACACCGCGTACAGCACGTCCAGCCGGGAACTCTGTGCCACCTGAGCTATAGTCTAACCTCCTGAAAGAGGGGGTTATGTAGGGGATTATATAGGGGAGTATTATAGGGGTTATTAAGGGGGATACTAGGAGTTTAGGCTATGGCTCGCCTGCAGGCATTCCGGCAAGGAGTACAGTTTCTATCCTTGAACGGCTACACGAACGGCTACACGACACGCATTCGTGCATTGCGGCACGCGCATTTCAAGGTTCTTATCACATTTTGCTGGAAGGGTGGATTTGCAATATAGATCACTGAGATGGAGCCCCACCCACTACTTAATGATGATATAGCGTCACACTAGTACATTAACATGGCATTGTCAAATTGATGTCTGTAGAGTCCCTGAAGCTTCTGAGCTCCCATCTTTGGTTTCCACGACAATTTTTGGAGCTTGCCCTAAGGCTCCATGTCTATAAATAATGCCTACATTGGGCCCCAAAGTCTATAAATGCAACCTACATTGGGCTATTTGGAGCCTTAGGGTTGTTACTGGGAGGGAATAATCGCAGCAACTCGTAGTCGTACGATTCTTGATGCGTCGTCTCCTGGCAGTACATTTTGATGCAGGAAACGGAACCCTTGGGAATCTGGGCACCAGCCGCCTAGTTGTACCATAAATGGGAAGAAGTTTCAAGATCACATGTACACTTTACGCCTTAACCTATAAGCCTTAAACCATCAGCCACGAAAGCTAAACGCTGGGTCCTCACTCCAAGCGCGAAACCTTGGACTTGAAACTTTCAAAGCCCGCGCGGCCGATGGCGCGCTGCGTAATCTTAGCCCATGACTATGCATGGGCTAAATCCCAAACCTCGAACTTCAAGCTTGTGTTCCTTGGCCGTAGTGCAGGGCATGGAGTCGACAATGCATTGGCTAATCCGACAAAGAAAACCTTAAATCTACACCTGCAAAGCCGTGTAGCCAATGACGCGCTGCTCTTGTCTTGGCAGTCGATGTTTGTTGCTGAGATCATTCTCTTTTGAGAGCAAAGATTCTCCCCCCCCCTCCCCCCCCGATTTCAAATATGCACCCCTGTACACTTGGGTTACTATATAGACAATAGGAAAAAAGCGTGTTTCATAAATGATATCGGGAAGGGATGTCGATTTTTTCTCTCCAGGAAGCTCGTAGGCCATGCAATGAAAGCGTTGCGTGAGAAGTGTTTTAATGTCGCCGGGGGGAAGGGGTCGGAACTTCAGCTGATCTTTATAGCACACGAGCAGCCAAAAGAACATTAATAGCAGCAACACGAGGAAGTATGATAAAGTCATCCAGATGTTAGGCTTACGATAATATGGAACTTCCGTATATACACCAATTTTGCCAAAATTGTTTATTGAGAGGATCTCAGAAAATTCACGTTTTTCGGGAAGTAGTAGCTGCGGAGGGTTTGACAAGCCGAACTGCTCGAGGCCAACAAGGCCGCGAACGAAGCTGAACACTCTCTGAAGGCATGCTTATCTGTTTTTTTTGAAGTTGGTTTTGGGGGGTTTATAGCAATATGGCAAGGCCATTTTGTTGTTGAATGAGATGGAAAGGCGATTATCAGCGGTATCTGTGCTGTGCAACAAGCTGCGTCAAGCATCTTTGTCCTGTTCAGGCTGTTTTCAATCTGCGCATGAAGCAGCCCAAGGAGGAGCGCGGTTTTGCTTCGAACGTGGCAGTTGGCTGAACCGAAATTTTGCGCACTGCTCAGTGGTCTCCTGGAAGCGAGTCGGTCACCGCCGAGTCGCTCATCAAGGGCGCACATGCTCCCGGCCTCAAATGCCTTCCAGAGTGGAAAGGGTGGAATTATGCAGCCTGCGCATGTCCATCTGCTGAGGCTCAGCAGAAGACATCCTTTGGCATCCTGGCAACACACAAGCGGAAGCACATCAGGCTACCCCACTGAGTTGTGTTTGTACACATGCATTGGGATTCCTGCCGGATCCCGCGCAGGTCTATGTATTCCCCGCGGGATCTTTACTGTGATCCGCCAAGCATCAACATGGAGATCGGTTGGCACCTAAGCCTCGGGCTTAGAAAGCGTTAGCTGAACACCGTTTTGAATTTCGCTGGTGGTTAAGGGGGGTTCGGCAGGACTCAAGGGCTTTCTCAGAACGACGAGGGGATAGTGGGGATCCATTGTGAGGATTGTACAGGGTACTTCTGCGAAACTTCCACCTATGCGGAAAATTTATGGATTCTGACAGCAGTCGTTATATGATCCCCCCAAAACAGTCCCGGTACAGTAACCCATTTCATTCTTGCACTTAAAAGAGTTTTCTCAGGAATAGCTGTGCTTGCAAACATGTCGCCAGGAACAGAAGAGTGGCAACACGTGGACTGTATTAGTCTCATCCCTTAAGAGTTCTTCCAAGCCATCCCTCGAGAATGCTCAATGGGGACATTCATAATCCCTCTGAAATGCATCTGTTTCCTAAGGTCCATGAACCCTAGCTTGGAAAGCCCCACTTGATCTTTAGACTTAGGAAGCGCAAGCCGTAACAATAAACCTTAATTCATCAACCCTACGAGGTGATGATGGCGTTCTGCCTCCAATCACCACGGGCAGCTCGCGCATTTCGTATCCCAAGTCGTGCTCTACTCAGACTATCTTGAGAGCAGTCTTTAATTACGTAGTCAGCGGTACAGCGCAAGATTATGTGGTTGTAGTATTCTGAAGTAGGAATGTCTTATATCAACAGAAGGACCCCTGGAAAGCAATTGAGACTGAGAATTGGTCCTGACAGGACGTGCTCAATGACGAAGCATCAGGACAACATGTGAGCCTCCCTGTTGAGGGTTTAGGGATTTGGGGTTTGGTGGCTATGGTCTAGGGCTTTCATCCGAGCACTAGAACAATAAAAGGGACAATATTTAAAGAAAAATTGTTGAGTAAAATTAGCCGCCAAAGACTAGCTACAATTAGGTGGCTTTTCGTGTTGAAAAGGGACCACATTCAAAGAAATTTTTTGGGGCCCCATCCTAATAGTAGATTTAAATAGTTTAAACTACATTTCCTGCAAAAAGACTGAGACTGCTGCCGCTTTAAGCACCACTTCCATTAGTCTTTGCTTCTGCTTATTGCTTTCTAAGTCTTTAAACCCAACATTTTCCAGAAGTCCAGGCCCTTCAGAAAGCTAGAGTTCTTTATGTGCCCGCTTACTTTAAACCAAAACTGTTCATTCCTTCCTAGGCTACCCCTTAAGAAGGCTGCCCCACAGCAGCCTGAACCAGAATTGGAAAAGGGACCACATTAGTAGAAACTAACTCTGAAGAGCCTGCTGGTATTTAAAACTACTTTAAACATCAATTGTAATCGAATTAAAATTCCGCTAGAAAACAATTTGACATCAAGTTAGAATTTCATTACGAATGACTTGAAATCAAGTTGAAGTCCAATTAAATTCAATTGCAATATGATTAAAATTCCTTTCAACATCCATTCAAACCAAACTAAACTCCATTAGCAATCAATTGAAATCGAATTGAATTCCATTTAAATTCAATTGAAACCGAATTAAATTCCATTTGAAATCAGTTGAAATCGAACTGAACTCCATTAACAATCAATTGAAATCGAATTGAATTTGAACTCAATTGCAATCGAATGAAATTCCAGTTGAACTCAATTGAAATCAAATTAAATTCCATTCGAAATCAATTCCTATCCTTTTTGATAGAATTCCATGGGCCCCAATAACCGGAGAATGCTTTTCTTCTGGATGTTTAATAGAGATTCAATACATTCCTCTTCAGTTTGTACTAGAGCTCCAAGAGCCCCAAGGATTTTTTATAGAGATTCACTACATTTCTGCTCAGTTTGTACTAGAGCTCCCAGAGCCCCAAGGATGTTTAATAGAGATTCACTACATTTCTGCTCAGTTTGTACTAGAGCTCCCAGAGCCCCAAGGATGTTTAATAGAGATTCAATACATTCCTATTCAGTTTGTACTTCAGCTCCAAGAGCCCCAATCATTCTTTTAATCTGGCGCCCTCCATTTCGTATTCTGGCGGGCGCGGGGCCCAAATTAATCAAGTGCGAGGATTAGGGGTTAGCGTCCAGAGCTTAAAGTTCAAGGCCCCGGGGCGTGTATCCATCCAGCCACCGCACATCCCATCACTTTTAGCTCAGATATGGAAAGTTTCCACGCATGGGGTCGGTCCTGGTACCCACCCCGCAAGTGAACCCCAAACCCTAATAGTATGATCCTTGTTCTAGGAATCTCCAAGAAGGGGCCCCACTTCCCAGACCCCCTAAGGGATCCAAAAAATGGAACCCCCTAATAATCCCCTAGTTACCCCAATGTAGTAATGGGTTCATGTTGGGGGGCTTCCATTTTTGAGATCCTTTAGGGGTCTGCGGGGGGGGTTGGCAGTCCCTAGGATCCCCGATATAAAGCCCTAAACCCTAAACCCTAAACCTTAAACCCTTCTAAAGGGATCGCAAGTTTAGGCCTTTCATCCTGGGTCCTCGTATCCTTGTTATATTCCTTAGGTGGACCCCCCACCCAGCAATAGTGACTATGAGGGATAACAGGAGATATATTAGGGTCCTCGTATATTCTCATTATACCACTATTACAGGGTGGGGGGTCCTCCTAATATATACCCTATGAAACTCTACAAGCCCAAATAAGAGCCCTACTTCGGACCCACGAAAGAGGTTTGGGTCCCACATGAGCGGCCCACGGCCTGGGATTTTAGAAGTTTCAAGTTGTTGCCACTGCTGCTAAGTTCTCAAGTCCGAAGGGACTCCTATACATTGGTTTAGGGTTTAGGATAAGCCCCAAAACAGGGGAAATTCTGGTTCAGAACCACTGAGAAGAGTCCAACAGACTATTATTCTACAGGCTTCTCGGGTCCAGGCAATCCTCATAGCCTGCGGCATTTGGCAGTTTTGGGTTTGGACTGGTGACCATAGATCTTTATAGTGCCTTGTTCATCACAGCAGTCATGTTCATAGACAGCGTCCGTGTTTCGATGGCTGTTTCTGTTCTATTGTACCCAGTAGTTCACAGGGTTTCGTTGAGCCTCCAATCCAACGACCTTAACCTCCTTAAGCTGACACGGTTTAGGGTGTAGAACTTGGGGTCAAGGGTTCAGGGTTTGGGGTTGAGGGTTTAGGATTTATCCTTAACACTTTAACCCTCAACCCTGAGCCCCTGATGTCCAAGTACCCCCTTTGGCGGGGGGGTATGCCACCTACTTGGACGGGCAGATTGTTTCTTAGCTGCTGATGACTTTGATTATTGGGTTTCAGGGCTTAGGGTACCAAATATCCCCCAAATTTCCCTAAGTATGAGTCTATACGGTTCTGATTGCAGTTATAAAGCAGGTTATAAGCAATCCGCCCCTCCAACCAGACCAGCCCTAAACCCTAAACCCTAAAGCCCCTAAACCAGGTACACCACCCATTCGCAGAACATCATCCGGCGAGGATGAAAACAACCATGCGCCGCGTCCTGAGCCTAGGTGTTTATATGAGCTATAGTCTTAAATCCTAAAAGGGGGTGTATATACGGAATTATATAGGGAACTACTATAGGGGTTATTAAGGGGGATACTCGGAGTTTAGGCTATAGCTCATATGTGTTTACATTTCTATATCGGTAGGTATGTATGCATGTATAGTAATCGTACAGTGATACCTGGGAGGTTATAGAAGGTGTAGGGGCCCACATCTCAGTTTTTTCTATAATGTAGTGATGTTTGCAGATTAGTTGTGCGCATGCCGTGTACTCATATCGGGGCACAGATGCACGGTTGCTGTGCACCTATATGGGTACACGGCATCCTCGCCACTACTTCACAAACATCACTAAATTCTGCCGGTCCAGAACATGGAAAGATGAATTGTGTTACTGTGGCCGCCTAGGTTGGTCCGGGTCTGGGCCGAAATCCATCGATCTCGTCTAGCTATTGAAGCCTAATTTGATTAGGGGGCCGGGGCCTAAACCAAATTACTCCTTATCCGGCAAATGATCAAAGTACGCTGTTTTGAAATTGACTCCTCCGCAAAATCGACCACAGTCATAAGAGTCATGCCCCCAAACTGCCCTGTGCCTGTGACTACTGGCATTTTAGTCAGATGCCAAAAGTGGAAACAACCGCGGAGATGGCGCCTCCCCTCCCGGTGACTATTGGAATTTCTGAAATCCCTAACGTCTGAAGCTGCCGACTGTCATGGAGGTTCCGCGCTGGGGATGGTAAGGAGCGCCAAACGCTTTCTGCGAAGTGGTGTTAACGACAGTTTCGGGCGTATAGATTCGGAAGATGAGGCTTGATGAACATGAGAATGCTCCTTAAAATGCCCGCCTATGTTCCTGCCATGTTGTATGCTTGTTGGCAACGTGTCCGAATGCCGACAAGGTGCGCGTGTCTATACGGATCAGAGTTGATCTTTGCAAGTGCTTAGAGAAAGCAACGCAGGTTTGGCGTATTCAAGGTTATGTTGTCGGAACCCTAAACGCAAAACTCTAGCATCTGCCACTTCTGTTGAAGCCCGAGGTCTCGGTGTGAGCGCCAGCCTTATGTTGAGTACCTTGGCTAGCAAAAAATGCCCAAGGAGTCTGTGGGGGCATGTTCCCTAACCCTAAACCCCAAATCTTTCACTCTCCTTGTGCTGAAATTAGCATCTTGTCTCAGCGTCTGCAGAGAATCTGCAAGTCATGGAGAGGACAACTTGCACTTAGACATGGTTCGCCTAGAGCACCATGTGGGGGGGGTGATTCCAGAGATCAGCTCGGACTTGTTTCGCAGGGGGTGAATAACACCACTGCAAGACTGAAGAGACAGCGTGCTAAAACCGTTTTCTGGCCTTTGGTGAGATAAATTCGGACATGGAATGCTGTTATATAGGTTTAGGGTTTAGGGTTTAGGGCTCAGGGTTGAAAATGAAGGAATGGAAAAGCAAATGGAAACTACGATGATGGGTTATATAGGGACTACTCTAAGGATCCATTCCTTCATTCCTAGATAACCAAAGGTAAGTTTTGGGGCGCCTGCTCCAGGTACTGCCAGCTCGGCAGACCTTCTGCCAAGTTGTGTTGACTAGGAGGGGGTTTACCCCTGAACCCTAAACCCTAAGCCCCTAAACCCTAAACCCCAAACCCTCATGATTTTCATCGGGGCCCCCACCCCTGACTCAGTACAGGCTGCACGTTTCATGGACAGAATCCTGCGTGATTCTCCATGATAGGGGGGGTAAAGTACTATCCCTAAACCCTACATACCCCTATCATCCTAAACCCTAAATCCCTAAACGCTAGATCCTCAAATCCCTAAACCCGACATACCCCTATATTCCCCCCAACATCGCCCCAAATGCCCTAGAGATAATTCAGGCTGCGCTCTGATTCCTTGAGCCTCAGCGGTTTAGGGCTTAGGGATTTAGGGTGTAGGGTTTGGGGTTTGGGGTTTAGGGCTTAGGGCTTGAGTTTTGGAGTTTAGGATCTGGAGTTTTTAGGATTTAGGATTTAGGGTTCGGGGTCTAGGGTTTGGGGTTTAGGGCATACGGTTTGGGGTTTAGGGTTTAGGCCTATATCTTCCTCAAGATCCCTTAAGTTGTTCAGGTAGACCGTAACGGACCCTACAGCAATCATGTGTTGAGGGTTATGTCTTCTATGTGCACAGCATATTTTTCCCCAGGAAAGTAAGGCTTGCCTAGGCTCCCAGTAGGGCCTAAACTGCTTACAGAACTCCTTTTCAGGAGTTTAGACCCTAAAACTTAAATCCTAAACCTTTCTGCCTGTGTGTATTTAAACCTTACTGAAACGTTTTGCTTTCTGTGTTTTTGGACCTAAAACTGGGGGATTCTGGGGTGCGTCCAGGCCTTCCTTTAAGAGCAGATCTGGGAGGGGGGCCCTTGGAGCCCTGGAGGCTCCTGCTGGGGTTTAAGGTTTAGGATTTAGGGGGTAGGGTTGTGGAGGCCCCTTGAAGGTCCTGGAGGCCTCTGCATGGAGGTCACTGAGGGCCCTGATTCTTCGAGCTCTGGCTTTGGTGTAAAGGCAGTAGAGGCTTTAGGCTCTTCGGGATGGTTTTGATATTCGGACTGAGGCAGGGTTACTGCAAATGAAACGGGATTCTGGGAGGGTGAGGTGATACAAAAAACAGAAAACGATGTAAGAAGCCTTGCAAGGTGCCAGCTCTAGCTCACCGTGAACCCTAAGCCCTAAACCCTATACAGTTAACCCCATAAAAAGGAATTTAGATGAATTTAGATAGAGCTACTCATTAACCCTAAACCCTAAAACCTTAAAACCCTAAACCCTAAACCCTAAAGCCCCATAGAAGGAGTTTAGACTCTTGTCTGTGAAGTTGTTCAAGGATCGGGGTGCCCGTAGCAAGCCGACTTCGAAGTCTGGGGCCATGGACCATCGAAAGCTAATGTCACGGAGGAGGCGCACTGGCACGGTTTAGGGTTTAGGGTTTTAGGGTTTGGGGTTTAGGGTTTAGGATTTAGGCTTTGGGGCTCTGGGTTTAGGGCTTAGGGTTCCGGATTTAGGGTTCTAGGGTTGAGGGTTTTAGGGTTTAGGGTTGAAGGTTTGGGTGGGGCGGTCCAGGGTGCATGGATTATCACTACAGGGGCCTAAATGATTGAAATGATTGCCAATATTATGGTTCTAGATTCCTTGTAGACCTCAAGATGATATTGGTATGTATTTAGTCCCCACATTATGTGGGCCATTGGGTTTGGGGCTTAGGTCGATGCTTTCGGGCTAGGTCGCGGGCCTCCATGGAAGAATGTCTTAGTTCCTAGCTAAGCCTGAGGAGTTATTTCATGTTATTTGGTGAGGCTATAGAGACATAGGCCCCTAAAGCCTAAAGCCCTTAAACGCTAAACCCTCAAACCCTAAAACCTTAAACCCTAAAACATCAAAGCCTTAACCCTAAGCCCTAAACCCTAAGAGAGTGCTGGGTTGCTCTTACCTTACGCTCCAGCCTGCTATGAAGGGCCTGAGGCGTAAGGGTTTCACCTGTAATCCCACTTGGGTTATTCTCAAAGTTATGGGCACCTTTTGGTTATAGCTTATATTACAGCACCGAATCTAAAGGGTTGCCAAAAGGGGACCCTGATTTCTGGAACTACCCAATTACCTATTGGGTTTAGGGCTTGGGTTTAGGGGCTATGGTTGGGGGTTAGGGTTTGGGATTACGGTTACCTATAATCTTATGGGTATTACCTCTAAATTATGGGGTAAGTACTACTAAACTGTAGGTAATTGGAGCCACAAGTATTGGTCATTGGTACAGGGTTTAAACCCTAAACCCTAAACCCCTAAGGGTCCTGGGTTGGCTTGCTGATTATTAGTGGGTTTAGAGGAAGGGATCCCTTTAACGGGCCTAGGGTTTAGCATGCATCAGAACCCTTCATGCAGCTTATTGTTTAGGGTTTAGCATTCCTATCAAAACCCTGAAGATATTGTGGTTGGATATTCTTGTCAAGTGCTCGTTGGAAAGCCTAAACCTTAGACCCTAAACCCGATGCTTCAGCGGAATAGAAATCCCATGTTGGGTGGCTCACAAAAAGCCTTCAGCTTGAGAATAGGCAATCTCCGCAATAGGGGTATTTGGGGTGCCTCAAAAGTTGCCAGTCTTGTAATCCTTATATATTGGGCACTGCCCCCACTCTTTCACAGCCGGGTATAATTCATCATCTAACGATATAGAGCCCTTAATATGACCCCTCTTATAGACTCTCAGTGGGTGGGGGCACCCAAAACCCTAAAGCCTAAACCTTAAACCCTAAACCCTAAACCCTATTGCCTGTGTGGGCATTCCGTTCTGACGGAAAAAGGTGTGGCAAAAAAAAAAAAAACTATGGGCAGCTATAGTACAGTATCTCAAGCCCTTTTCCCAGCACATGGGCCCCTTCCTACATTATTTCCGTACCGTTGGACGGTCGGATGCTCGGTAAAATGGCCACGAATGCCATGGTTGTGGCACAAATTTTCTTTCCGTCTAGCAAATGGAGTTTTCACCTTCTGAAGGTCTTTTTAAAACAAAAAAAAAAAAGCAGTCGTAATTCCTTCCCCGAAACCCCAAACCCCAACAAAGTTTCTATCTGCAGGGAAGGGCAGATGTGGGGGTTCTTAAGGTAGCCCTATAGAGCCCGTAGGGTAGAAGTTTAGGGTTAGGTTATAGGGTAGTTTATGGTTTAGATGGTTTCCGTATTCCCTGTGGCAATTCCCAGTTTTCCTTTGGGTTCCTAGGGCAAGCTATTCTGCGAAATAACCAAGTGAGGTGATGAGCCCCTGCCCTTATGGAAATGTGGAAATATTCATTTGCAATGATGAGTCTATGATCTTATTGAAGTGTGGAAGCTTTTGCTTGTACAGACGGGCTGCATGCTCATGAGGTGCTGGGGTTTAGGGTTTAGGGTTTAAACCCTGAACCCTAGACTTGCATCGTGACTCTGGCGGGCTTTCCTATAGGGGTTGTGTTGGGCTGACTTCGCGATCGTATGGAAGTGGTAGTGTCCCAAAAAGGGGGACCCCGATATAGACCCCCAAGTACTATGGTCCTTATCATAGGGACCCCCAAAAAGGTAACCCTCAAGTGTGTTGGAGTGGTGTAGTGGGCAGTGGTCTTCTCTGTTCCAAAGATTGTCGGCGCATACTCAATACTTGCCAATATTGTGGTGCTAGATTCCTTGTACACATACTTACAGTGTAGGGTAACCCAGACCCTTGATTAATAGACCCCTCCCCTTAATAGGCATTATATCAGGGATCCTGAAATTCAGGCGCTGAAAAGGCGGGGGGTTATTTGTCAAAGGGTTTACATTACCTGAAATAAACCTCAAAATTATCTTGGAACAATGTCGCGCCCGTTCGTAGGTGCACCAACATTGATCCTTTCCCCGGGTCCGCCTGCTCATGTTACGGGCCACCTAACTACCCCCTCTATACTTACTTCCCCCGCCACCCCTGATTAAGCTTACTTCAGGTTAGTTGAACTTGAACCTATTCAGGGGGAAGGCTGCGCTGATAGTCGAGCCAACAGTGCCTGTCTTGTCAGTCTGTCTCAACACTTGAGGTTCATGGTAGGCTGGACTAGAACTATAAATTCTTTACCTTTCGTAGGCAGACGGGAATCTCCAACAATCAGCACCCCTTTTTGAGGGTTACCATGGCTAACAGTGACCAGTGAGAAAGCTGTGAGGAGCCTCTTGCTGCCTGCATTTGTGGCAGGGGTCCAAGTATGAAAGGCTCTTCATGGGGACTGCAGTTTAGGGTCTAGGTTTAAGGGTAAAGGGTGTCAAAAAAAAGAGGAATGCTTAGGATCTGCAGGCTTGAAAAACAGGAATCACAGAGTGGTTTCTTTGAGAACGCCAAGGTTGACTTTCACTTCAACTTGCCTGCCGCGCTTGAAACGCCGGAAGTCGGCATTCTGATCTTTCCCAATGTCGAACCGATACTGTTCCGTGAAGCAACTAGATGCATGCCTGTAGAACAAGGCTACTTGGAAATGTACGTGTGTGTTGCTTGGCTTTCTTGGGGGATATGGGGCTGTCGGCGTCATAGATGGGCATTTCCAAAATGTGATCCCCCTGACACGTCCAATCCATTTTTCCTTGCTTTCAGGGACTCTTTAAGCAGGAAACCCAACAAACCCCATATGACCTCTACATAAGCCCTGCGAAGCCCCTATACGTCCCTATCTCATTGCAAGCCCAAGTATCTAGGTAAGTTTTAACTACGACCTTGGCACTTGTAGAACTATTGGGGTTCCTCAAATTGTTTCAAACGTCCCTAGCTTGAATTTTAATTGTGGGATTCAAGAGCAACCAAGAAACCCTATACCCTAAACTCTTGAACCCTAAACCCCTACAACCCAAACTCGTAAACCCTTAGCCCGCAAACCCTAAACTCTTAACCCCTAAACCTGAAACCTGAGACACTAAACCTGAAACCCTCAACCCTGAAACCCGAAACCCTCAACCCTGAAACCCGAAACCCTAAACCTGAAACCCTAAAGCCTAAACCTGAAACCCTAAGCCCTGAAACCCGAAATGCTAAACTCTCACACACAAAACCCCAGCTTCGCCCAGGTGGCAGTCTTGATGATGGGGAGCAGGCCCAGCCGTCTGCTTAGGGCGCAACTTTGCCAGAAATGAGTAATGACAGCTGGCAGCAATAGTACAACCCAAAGTAGCAGCAGTGGTAGTGTTAGTGGTTGGAGTAGTAGTAGAAGTATGACGGTGTGGTTTTCGCCATTTCACCTGCTCAAAACTGAAGTTTCGCACGTTTTTGAGCAAAGTCCTCCTCGCAGATGTTCACTTGATTTCGTTTGTCCAAGGTTCGCCCCATTAGTCCAAGAGTTTGAGGAGTTCTGATTTAATTTTATCATCGCCCCATTAGTCCAAGCTGCGCCCCACTAGTCCAAGGGTTCGAGGGGTTCTGATTTGATTTTATTGTCGCCCCATTAGTCCAAACTACGCCCCAGTAGTCCAAGGGCTTGCGCAACTGCTCTAAACGTACAGCGCATCATGAGCATACCGGTTTTTCTTCGCTTCCTCTCATACGCCCATGGGTTGACAAGCTTATTCCTAAATAGCATCGGCCCCGCAGCCGCTATAAAAATCCAGAGCATCATGACCATCCCGGTTTTTTCTTCGGTGTCTTCCCATACGCCCATGGGTTGACAAGCTTATTCCTGAATGCCATCGGCACTTCTGATTCTCCTTGCCGGCACGGGCAGCGCACGTGTCCACCCGATGGTCGCATGCTCCGCACGCTACGCACCGGTGACACATCGTGACCTGCAAAATGCAAGTTCATGATCGTGCCCAAGAAAGCCTCAAAATCCGCAAGGCAACTGAATGAGAATATCGAAAACTATTGCAAATTACAGTGCTTCAGCCCTCTGCATGCTGAAAAACTATACCGTCACGAACGCGACCGGCGCCTAGTAGTAGTAGTAGTAGTAGTAGTAGTAGGAGGAGGCTCCGGGTACGTGCGTGACGGTACACTTCTGTGGCTTTGCAAGGGCCGAGATGCTGTAAATACCATCACTTGTGGGTTTTAGATGGTGCCAGTTCACTTACGTTTTATCTTGGCTTTTCTGTTTTAACATGTATTGAGAATGCATACGTTTGCATAATTGACATTGGCTCCCGTCAGAGCCCGGGATGAAACGATCCCTTGTGAAAGGTCGCAATGGCGGCAAGCAGCGCCACTGTTGCGTGGCATGCGGGAAATGCGATCGCAGACTAGAGTCTTGTACGTCGCGGGCTGCAAAGGAGATTCGCAAGTTGAAACGACAACTGGTGGATGCTCGCAGCCGAAAGGAAGGTTGTGCCAAGAACAAGCAACGCGGTAGGGAGAGCAGAAAAGACAAACTAATGGGGCGATGAAAAAAAACAAGAACCCCTCACACCCTTGGACTAGTGGGCCGTACCGTGGACTATTGGGGCGATGATAAACTTAAAGCAGAACTCCTCACACCCTTGGACTAATGGGGCGTACCCTGAACAAATTGGGCGATGAACAATGGGCAAAAGCTCCCGGGAGGCCTACTTGAAAAAGCTCGTTTTTCTACAAAAGGGTTCAAAATAGGTTCTAACGCACTATAAAACGCACGAAGAATTCAGACCAACAATCATAAAGAAATGGATCGGCAAGAAAAAACACAAGTGGACTTTGGTCAAAATTCACGCGACACCTCACTTTCAGTAGGGCGAAGTGGAAAAAATGACACCGTCATAAATGCGAACGTTACCTAATAGTAGTAGTAGTAGTAGTAGTAGTAGTAGTAGCAGCAGCAGCAGTAGTAGTAGCAGCAGCAGTAGTAGCAGCGCAGCAGTAGTAGCAGCAAGTAACAGTGACGGTAGAGGGTAACTTTAAAAACCAAAGCCTTAAGCCGGATTTACCCATGTTATGGTAACCTAATTTAAGTTCCTTAGCAGCAACCAGTTTCTGGTTTGGTCCTCCAGCCGGGTCCGCACCAAAAGGAGCTCCAGCGTGCGCAGTCGAAAAACAACAAACGCCCAACACAAAAATACTTCTAGCTTCTTACCTTACTAAGGATTAGTAGGGAAGATGGGAATGTATAGGGTAGGGGTTTAAGGTGAGTAGGGAATAGTAAGAGCATCTGTTGTATAGGGATTACATGGGGATCATATTCCCATTTTCCCTACTAACCTTCAGAAAGCGTACCTGTAATACCAAGGAACCTTCAAGCATTCCCTTTCATCAAGTTAAACCGCCGTGTAGGTAGCATCGAAGATGTGGTTGAGGAAGTATCTGTTTTAGATTGGGCTTCTTGACATTCAGGGTTGCCGCCATATCACCTGAACCTAAAAGCAGAAAGCCTAACCTAAGGGTTTAGGATTTAGGGCAGAAACCGTAGACCCCAAACCCTAAACTAATAACCCTAAACCACAGACCCTAGACTCATAATTACCGCAAACACGGCCCATGGTTTTAATGAGCCGCCCTTACTCCACGGAGGCGAGCCCTCCACCCTCAGCCTCTTAAACTCCAACCCTAACCCCTCTATCACTGAACCATACCTTACTGGTTGTCAGTAGGGAGTAAGGGCATGTATTATCTGGGTGTTATGGGATTATATTTCCATATTCTGCACGAAGCACCAGCAAGATAAGTCCTTAACTTAAAGTTGAAACCTTGGTGCAGAGTTTGGGCCTTTCATCCCTTTCACGCTGGCCACTGGCCCATACATACTCCCAACCCAAGGCCCCAAACCCTGAAGCTGGGACTTAAGCTGCAAGCTGCAGAGAAGGTGGTGCTCGGAAGAACTGAGAGCCTTTCTCATGCCGCCGCAAGAAGGTGCGGGTTGTGTTTGATCAGGCTGACGGTTCGCTGCATACGGCTTATGGCTTAGGGTCAGGGTTTACTTACTGGTTCTTAGTGGGGAATGAGGGAATACAATCCCTAATAATCCCAATACGACATATTCCTTTATTCCCTACTAAGAACCAGTAAACTTCGTGGTTGGGGTTTAAGGTGCGAAGCTTTGAGTTCAAAGGTTCTGCTCAGGGCTAGGGTTTAGGCTTCGTGGTATTGGCTTCATGCCACAAGGCCGCAAGAAGTCGTGAGAATGGCAGTTACGTAGGCACTACTGGTTGACGCATGGCTAACGTAGGGATTGTATGGGACAAGAAGCTTAGGAGTTAGAAGGCTCGGGTAGGAATCACTTGCAAAGGACATGATGGGTTCAGGGTTTAAAGGGTGGTTTAGATGAGGATTTGCGGAATGTATCTGGGGCACTCAGACAGTCAGCTACCGCGCTTTCACTCATAAAGAAGTGCCTACGTGATGTTAAGATGGGGAGAGTGGTTATAGGCTTTGGAAGTTCAACTTTGGGGCTTGCTCAGAGAGTGTAGTGAGGGTTTTTGCATTGTAGGCTGGCTGTTACTGCTACAGCTAGTACCAGTATTAGAGTGAGTGTTACAGATACTATTAGTGGTTTCGTCAGTACTGCTCTGAGAGGCAGCCCTGGAGGGAGAAAGTGGATTTTTCCTGGATGGCTGTACGTGCGGCTAGGAGCTACCCATGTCTGTTCGTGTTCTGTGAAGAATTTTCAAAACAGCGCACGTTTGCAAACCCCCACAAAGAGGACCCCGAAAACGGGATTCCTAATTTTCGCTGTAGGAGATTCTGTGTGAGTTCTGACCTAAGCCCTAAATCACACAAGCAGCAGTGACACTAAACCTTGAACTCCAAACCATGAACCCTGAGTCCTAAACCCTGAACCCCAAACCCTGAACCCACCATGGCGGCCCGTAAGTGGCTGCCCAGTGCTTTGGCTGGTGCTTTTCCTAGAGGGGTGAAATTTCGTGCCGCGTCTCATATGAGATGGCAAGGCAATCAAGGATGGAGGATTGATGAGGGTCTACGCCCAAATCGGCTGACCTGTAGGTCGTTTCCGCATGATGGAAAAGAGCGGTTGCAAAAAACCAGATAGGAGCCACGAACCCGAATGCAGACACGTGTCACGTACATGCAATGATAATAACACCCCACGAGCGAAACCACTTAGGAGACTTAGGTCCGGGGTCATCCCTTTCTCCCCTTTC
>CAJNIZ010026336.1:35859-53258 GCA_905231905.1 Symbiodinium pilosum | reverse complement strand
CTTGTACAGTGGTTGCACTGTACCTCCCCAGTGGTATCTGTAGCTGCAGAATCCACATGTTACTCCATTAGGGGGCGTACGGGGCTCGCGCACACTGGTACTTTGAAGGGACATGGAATAGCTTGGGTTGTCCTTACCAAGCCACTACCGATACCGAAATTCCTGCATGACCCTAACCCTTAACCCTAACCCCTCATCCATAAACCCTGAACGTAAACATTAGTAGCCATGGTGGCCGACTAGACCAAGGTCATGCTGTTTCTCATATGGAAGGCACAGTAAATCGTAGGAGAACCGCGTTGCGAACACGTTGAGGTTTTGAAGCCGAAGCCTAATCCACTCCCCCTTATATAAGAACCGTCCCCCTAATATGGGGGTGGGGGGTTTTAGTATTAGGGAGAGGATTACCCTGACTCCTAAGCCCTGAACCCTAGATACAAACCCCTTCAAGCCCTTTTCAAGGGACGTACTTGGAGGTTCGAAGTACTTACAATAACCTACTTATAACTGCACTTAATAGCGGTAGTGTTTCAAAATATACTTATCTCGACGCTAGATAAAAACCTCGATCCTCTTCTCTTCTCAGTTTCCTTTCCCTCCTCACGTTCTTTTCCACTTGAATCTCTACAATTCTCTCACTCAACAATCTCCACTGTTCGGAGACCTAACCCTGACCCCCAAATCCTAAACACTAGTCGAAAGGTTGAGCCCTGTACATACATGAACACATAATATGTATATGCATATACATAGATAGGTATATCTATATATGTACTAGGATGCTGCCACCACTCCGTAACAGCTGGAGGATGCTTATAATATTGTTATAAACAGCCCTCAGCATTCCTCCTAGAATAGACTGTTACTGGGTAGGGGCAGTACCCAGTCTATATATATATATATAAAGATACACACATATATTGGTTACATATACATATATATATATATCAGTTATATATACATATCGTGTATATATATATATTTGACAGTTATATATATATATACATCACATCGAAAGTCTTTATGCCGGACGTACAGGTGTTGACTGGCATTGCGCTCCTCACAGCTGCTTGGCATTGGCTGAGTAGGACTTTGTTATATAGACGGACTGGAGCTACATGGGGATGTTGCTGTGTTTTAATACAGAGTTTATGAGTTTAAGATTTCAGGCGTAGGGTTCCGTAAGTTCTCCATATGAGCTATAGTCCAAAATCCTTTAATTGAGCGTTATATAGGGGATATTATATTTGGGAGTATTATAGGGCTTCTTAAGGGGGATACTAGGAGTTTAGACCATATCTCATATGAGTAGTACTATCTCACACGGGAATACTTGAATTCCCCGAGTTCGAGGGCTGAGTGCCATGGGGAGTATGATTTCCTGGGTTGCTGCTTTGGAATTTACACTAATGTCCTAGAAGAAGGATACGTACCCTATGAGGTACCTCTTTGGCACTTAGCTAGGACCTTAGAACCTTGACATGTTTGGGGTTCCTCTACATTCCTATTACAGATACCTAAAAGTTAACACTTGGTAGGGGTGCTAAGCGTCATGGTGTTACTAGATACCCAGATTACGGTAACTTAGTTTAAGCTCCTTAACAACAACCCAGTTTAGGGGATCATGGGGGTCCCTACGCTGGATGGAGGAACTGCTCCGCTTATAGGAAACCCATGAAGCTGTAGTTCCTAGGTAATGGAAAAGAAAATGGAAACTACCATTTAAGGGTTTAGGTTTAGGGATATATGTGGTTTCCCAAAGTCAGGGTACCCTTTTGGGGTTTCCTATAATGAGCGTGATAGTGTTCGGGAGTTTATTTTGGGGTCCCCTTCTTTAGAGAAATTACCATATCCGAGGTGGTGCAGGATTTTCTCCATCTACAGTAGCAAGGGTTCTGAAGGGAAGCTTTGTTGAAAATCTCCTACACCCTAGAAGCCCTATATACCCCTGTATAATCCTATAGCTTAAGGCCCCTAAATCCCAACCTCTAAACCCTAAACCCATAGTAGTGTCCATTTTCTTTTCCATTATCCCAAAATATCCCCTACATGAAGCTTAGGTGGTCTTGGCGAGCTGCCTACTGCTGCTGGTCCCCGAACTCCTAACTATGGGAGTCTGGGTTGCTGTTAAAGTTGGGACCAAGGCAATACATTGTATACATAGGGGGTGTATTCCCTTATTCCCTACTAAGAACCAGTAAGTTAAGCTACCATGAGGCGGATATACAGTAATCATGCGGCTTCGAATGGTAGATTTTTTAACTTCTGCGACAGAAGCCCAGGAATTTTGGCCTACTGCCTAGGGCCTGTCCCTCAGACTGTGAATGGCTACGCGTGGCTTCCCAAACCTAGGGGTACCTTCAAAGGGGGATACAGGGGTTATGTAGGGAATACGGTTTAGGGTGTAAATTTCCTGGGGTGTATAGGGGTTATATAGGGGTGATATAGGGATAATGGAAAAGAAAATGGAAACTACCATTTAGGGTTGTGTAAGGGGCTATATAGTTTCCATGTTCTTTAATACAGGGTTTAGGGTTTAGGTTGGGTACTGTCCCCACTCACTAACAGTTGGATAATAGATATATAGCCCTTAATAGGACCCCTAATATAGACTGTTACTGGTGGGGGGCAGTACCCAAGGTTTAGGGCAACTACCAAGTTGAGCACCTGCAAAATTCATTGTTCTGTGATGCGGGTCAGGCTCAGACATGCCGTGGATGCAGATCACATCGCTGCCATCGACAACGTGACCCGCAGGCCAACTCTTCAACATGACTTCTCAAGATGACTTGCTGCGACAACTCTCCAGGATGAATTTCCTAAGAATTAAACCCCTGGATCCTGAAACCCTAAACCCAAGCCTGCCGCAGGCTCACTACGAACAAAAAGCGGCCTGCGACCGTGGGCTTTTTCTTTGCACTGGGCCACTCTACAGTGGTGGTAGTAGTGTGTGGGACTTACTTCCTTGCGCTCCGTGTGGAGGTTTCCCAAAATTCGGGGGCCCCTTTAATCAGGACTATAGTATTTTGGGGTCTATATTGGGGTCCCTTTATTTTGGGAAACTACCATATAACCCTAAACCACTAAACCCTAAATCCTAAACCCCTAAACCCTAAACCACTAATCCTAAACCCTAAACCCTTAACCCCTAAACCCCTAAACCACTGATCCTAAACCCTAAATCCTAAACCCCTTAGCCCCTAAACTCAACCACTAAACCCTACACCCCTAAGCCCTAAACCCTAAACCACTAAAGCCTAAACCCCTAAGCCCCTAAACCCTAAACCCCTAAATCCTAAACCCCGAAGCCCCTACACCCTAAGCCACTAAACCCTAAACCACTGAATCCTAAACCCCTAAGCCCAGAAACCCTCAACCCTGCGTCGTCGTTTTGCTCCAGCTTCTGCAAGGTGTGGCCTACTTGCACTGCCATCTCAAAATCTGAGGCATGCGGTGAGGCCCTCTCATGGTGGCGGTTTAGGGTTTAGGGCTTAGGGCTTAGGGTTTAGGGTATAGGGCTTAGGGTTTAGGGCTTAGGGTTTAGGGTTGGAGGGCTTATAGTGGTTTCCATGTTTTTCCCATTATCCCTGTATACCCCCTATAACCCCTAGATTACTCCTATATAACCCCTATATACTTGTACTAGTTTCCATCTTCTTTTCCATGATCCCAATCCCTGAAACATATACAAATGTGTATGTATATATACAAATATATGTATTACGAAGCTGATCTGGAAACTGACAGTATGTGAAATGCCGATCTTGTGTCAGGACAGCGGAATCCAGCGGTGGTGTGTTGGGAGCTACGATTTCGGGCAGCTTCCCGCCTATTGATTAACAGCAATCCGCCTTGTGCCACGTGAGCATAGCAGGAAGTGGTTGAAGAACAAGATAGCTAGGACCTACACTCATGCGTTCCCCTACTGCCCCCCTTATACTACCCCCCTTGGCTCCCTCTTACTTAACCTCAACTAGGCCTGATTTCCTTTAAAAAACGTTCATCAAGGGGACCCTTGGGGCGGGAGTATAGAGGGGGGTTAGGAGGGGATGAATCCTAAACCAGGCCGACGTTTTTTGCTCTGTGATCAGTGATCTGTGTCATTGCTGCCAGTCTTTTTGTAGCCATAAATGAAACATCATCCAGCTCCCAGAGTGCGAGGTTTCCTGATCGCCATAGCGGTCGGGCTCTTAGAATTTCGTGTCCTGCGGCAGTCGGCATTCCAGACCTTAAGACCTAAAGCCTAAACCCTGATTACCGAGTGCGGGATCCCAGAACCGCAAAGCCTGTCTTCAGGTGAGCTTCCGTCAATAGTTTTGCTTTATGATGGGGCCCGTAACAGTGGACATAGGGGGTCCTTCTTTAGGGTTTAGGCTAGGTCCAAATGTAGTCCCCAATAAGGAACCCATGTCCATGTAATTATGCAGGAAAACTGACTGTAGCTCAGGTGATTAACTCCTTCCTCCTTCGGCGACAGTTGCAGTCTTGGAAAGTTTGGCCCTCAGTCGATCAGAACAGGTCTTGTTGCCCAGACTCCTGGGAGTATCTAAAACTTAGATCCCCTAGATAGACCCCAAATAGCCCCTGTATGAGCTACTGTCAATAGCTTTATGAAGGTACCCTTAGCAGTGAACTTAGGGGTCCCTCTTGTAGTTTAGTATAGTCCCGAATATGTTCCTTAACAAGCGAGCCATGTCCATTACTTGCCTGCTGTCATATTGACTGTAGCTCAAATAATCCCTATATAACTTGCCATATGGTTTCAGGGGATCGATTTTTTACCAGAAGGGTCTGGACGTGGCATGTGCAGATTGCCTGTCCATCCCAGGAGCAAAGCAGCAGCTCGGCCATACGATCAGTCTTCTGGGCCTTTTTCGGCTAGAGACAAGGTAGAGATGTATGCTTTACATATACATATGCTTATACATATGCATCGCCATATACATACACATACATATACGTATACATATACACCCACATACATACATACATACATACATACTTACATACTTACATACTTACATACATACATGCATACATGCATACATGCATACATGCATACATTGTACATGCATACATGCATGCATGCATGCATGCATGCATGCATGCATGCATGCATGCATTCATTCGTTCATTCATTCATTCATCAGAGAGTCCGTTGAAAGGGATTATGTAGGGATAGGGCTTAGGGTTTGCCGTGTAATCGGATGCGCAACTGACCGTTTCAAGGATATGGCGAGCATGAGCACACCGTAGCTGGCATCTGCATGACCTGTTGTCCGGGCATGTTCAATGGAATCACAGCTCCTTGGCAGATGCCACGGCGTCTGCACTGGCTTAACCTTTTCACGTAAGTTTAGGGCTTAAGATTTCAGATGTAGGATTTAGGATTAAGGGTTCAGGATTTCGGGTTTAAACGGTTTAGGGAACGGTTTAGGGCTTAGGATACAGGGTTTAGGGTTGCTTTGCCTCAGGTATCCTGTTGGCATTGCATTCGGCTTGGGCTTTGACACCTCCAGCGAAGTGGCTGTGCTAGCCATGGCTGCAGCCTCAGGTCATCCCAGAGCTACTTTGGTTTTGGATTTAGGGTTTAGGGTTTAGGGTTTAGGGCTTAGGGTTTAGGGTTTAGGGTTTAGGGTTTAGGGTCAGGTGGACTTAGTAAGCAGGTTAACAAGGGGTATAAATAAGGTTGCTACATGGGGTATTGGCGTTATTCACCTGCTTACTAAGTCCCCCGGACCCTCCAAGTATTGAAATAACTCCCAAGCCCCTTAAACCGGCAGACGTAGAACGCTTGAATATTTTTTCATCCACCACATTGAGAAAGCGGTCGGTAAACCCAAAAACCCGAAACCCAAGACCCTAAACCCGGGACACAATATGGGGTATATGGGGATCCTATCATAATATACCAAAGCCGTATTCTATATACTTAGGGGCGATTACAACCCTAAATCCTAAACCACCAAGGTCGGCCTTTCTCACAGCCTGGAGCACCCCGCCACTGGTTGCAAAAATGTCTGCACCGCTACCATTGCAGCTTAGGGTTTTAAGGGTTTAGGGGTTTTGGGGTTTTCGGGTTTAAGTTTAGGGGTTTCAGGTTTTAGGCTTTAAGGGTTTTCGGGTTTAGGATTTAGGGCCGGAGCGCGTTCCTTATAGCCTACTTATAAAGGTACCCTGAAGTCCCCCTAAGTGTGGTTATGATTGGTTTACAACTCAAGTTATGAGTGGGATAAAAGGAACGTGTCCCTCCAAGTACCCTAAACTCTAAACCTGAACCCTAAACCCTGAAGTCTTAACCCTGCGGTTACCTGGCCGAGGTGTTCATCATGCTGCTCCCCCTGATGTTTTTGGCGGGAATGTGCTTCATAGACACCATCAACGGAGTACCTAGGAAGCTGTAGTCTCCTTAGGCACCATTGTTTTAGTAAAACCCTAAGGCATTATTGACAACATTATTTTCACAATAGGTCTAAGGGGACTACAGGAGGTGTGGTGGTACCCTTTTTGCCATCAATGGTTGCGGATTCCTTTTTCAAAGTTGACCAACAGAAAATGGCACCCTTACTATAAGATGGCCACTGGGCTACCAAGGTACTCATGGCCCTGGTCTACGGATCAGGAGCAGATGGGAGCATGCAGAGGTTGTGATTTGGCTGCAAAAAGCCAAGGCTTGCTGATTCTTCCTCTCCTTTCCTTTGCAGGCACCTTTCAAAGTCCTGAACAGTGTATAGTCCCCTTTAAGGAGATAGAATATGGCTTTGGGTATATTATAATAAGATCCCCATGTACCCCATATTCTATCTACATAAGGAGGACTATACCCCGCCGCTTGCTGGTGGTTAGAGGAGATCAAAGGAACAGCTTCATCACCAGGACTACAGGACTATGTAGGGACTACCTTAGGGATCCATGCCTCCTTGCCTTAGACATTGCAACGCATCATCACCAAAGTCCATGAAAACATCCTAACAATATGGGGGTTTCCCAAAATTAGGGGTACGTTTTTGGGGGCTCTTATAACAAGGACTATAGTATTTTGGGGTCTACATTGGGGTCCCCTAATTTTGGGAAACCACCATATCTAAGCATGCCGGACCTTGCCACGACAACGGAAAGATCTGTGACTGGTAGCTGCGCTGAGGTACTACAACATGTTCTTGACGGCCACATCAGCAGCGATGCTTGGCATGCTTACATGCGCACAGACACCCGCATCTTGCGAACCCTGGACGTGAGGTTGCTGAGTCATCCTGGATAGTCCGAAAAATCATTTAAAAAACTTTCGTGGCTACAAGGATGCCGAATAATGATCACGATGTGAACGACGTGAGAGTTCTTAAGCCCCTTGCCGCAGCCCCCTTTCAATCTTGAAGTCAAAAAGCTGGCGCCCTAAGCCCTAAATCCTAAACCCTAAATCCCGAGCCCTAAGCCCTGAAGCCGAACCTACACTGCAAGCTTGGCAAAGCCCACCACGATATGAGCCATTGTCTAAACTATCTCCCTTAGTAACCCTTATAGTAGTCCCATATATAATCCCCCATATAACCCCCTTTAAGGAGTTTAGACCCTAAACCCTAAACCCTATATAACCCTCTTTAAGGAGTTTAGGCTACAGCTCATATGCCGAGGATAGCTTTCACCGTTGGAAGCTTGGAGTTGCTGGGCGTCTTTGCCACACAGGAAGGCGCTTTGGAGCCTAGGGCGTTGGGGTGTTGAGGATTTAGGGGTTTAGGGTTAAGGGGTCTTAGGGGTTTAGGCTTTAGGGTTTAGGGTTTGGGATTAAGGGTTTAGGCTTTAGGGTTTCTAAGACAATCCTGAAGCGGGATCCCAAATTCATCCTAAACCCTCTTTTCCACCCAGATCACCTGGAGAAACCTAAATAATGGCTCCTAACCAAACTTCACCGACAACTATGACAAAGCATTTCCGAGTGGTCGCCACATGCAGGTTTGAATGGTGGATGTTGGAAAGTTATCGTGGAGCTCAACAACAACTTCGAGATAGTCGGCATGTTCATCATCATTTTCTTCTTGCATCTTGGACTTTCAGAAATACAAGCGTCTGAGATGTCCTGGTTTGTTCTTGTCGTTGCGATTCCTCGCGAACACGAGAGATCTCGGAAATCCAGGCCACCGTTTGTGGTCCTCTCTGGTGTCTTGTTAGTCTGGACACACCCCCTTAATCCTGCGAAACTGCCTTTCATGAGGACGAGTGCCGCGACGGCCTTTTTCTGCTTCAAGTTCGCCTTTCCTGGTGGAAAGGTCCCTGGGAAGCAGAGTGATACATGACAGGAAGAGTACAGAGGGGATGCACACATGTTTAACAAGCAATCCCATATTTGCAGAGGCCCCAAGTTGTCCTTCTTTACTAACCAATGCTGAGGCATCTCTGACTTTGCATGCCTTGCTTGCTTGCTTTGGGTTTAAGAGTTTGGAGCTTAGGGTATTTTCTCCAGATATCGTCCTTCTGTTTAATTCAAAGCGTCAGAAGCGGTCGTTCTGCAGGTTAAACCCGAACCTTCAGCCCATGATTTTTGTTTTGAGGAGTCTCAGTCCCTAAACCTTAACTTACATCTGACATAAAGGCCCCGGAGCCCGGACGTCAGGATCTGCTCAAGTACATTGAGACTGGGCTGTTGTTGCGCAGCGCTTTACATCTTTTTATGTATGAACCTGGTACATATTTGAAACGATCATCTTCTGTCGTGCCTCAACAATATGCCAGGAAAAGGGCGACTTTATTGACCGATCTGGAGTATGAAGGCTCAAAGGCAGCCTCGTTGTGGCGCATAAGGTGCCCAGGATTCCAGTCATTCTACTAATGCAGGAAATGCTGCACCATCACAGTCCCAAAAGCACTCTAACTGTAGGTGATGCAGGATTTCCTCCATCAACCGTGAGGGTATGGCCCTGACCTAATTTTACGTTACTCATGCGGTCCTGCTCAAACTCCATGGAAGCAGGCAGAGCCACTTGAGCTATGGTCTGAACTCCTAGTATCCCCCTTAATAACCCCTATAGCAGTTCCCTATATAATCCCCTATATACCCCCGTTTACGGAGTTTAGATCCTAAACCCTAAACCCTAAGCCCTAAAGCCTAAAAACCCTAAGCCCTTAACCCTATATAATCCCCTACATAACCCCCTTTAAGGAGTTTAGACCATAGCTCACTTGTTCATGAAGAGTCGCTTCAAAAGAGACCGGAGATGATAGCTATAGGTTAGGAGGACCCCCCACCCTGTAATAGTGGAGGGTTTAGGGTTTAGGGTTTAGCGTTTAGTTATATAAATATGAGAGGACCCTAATATAATCCCAATTATAGTGACTCTTACTGGGTTAAAAAGGATTATATTCGGGTCCTCTTATATTCCTATGATACCACTATTACAGGGTGGGGGGTCCTCCTAAGCTATAGGATGCTAGAGGTGAGTTCGCATAGTCAGCTGCCGGGTTTGGTTCAAGCTGTTCTCTCAGCAGCAGGTGCCAGGGAAGGGGTGCTGTGGGAATCTTGAGAATGTCTGAGGTACTTGATGTGGGTTTCAAAGAAACTTTGTTTGCCTGTTGATAAACAAGATAGGTGTAGTTCTGCTCGCGGTACGGAACACGGCCGCTGCCATCACACTGTATCAGCTGCTCAAAGGTTGGCAAACACTGCTCTCGAGAAGATAGAAAAATTCGAAAATCGTAGCAGCTACGACAGATTCACGAACTTATTTAAAGTTCTTTAACGAGAATCTCAGTTAAACGCAGCGGCATTTCTAGTACCGCTCCCGTAGCGCCAAGGAGCTCTAGAGGGTGGCTTTGTTGGCCAAACCCTCAAAGAGCCTGCGCTGTCTTTTTGTAGGTCCCAGAAAGACCATTCCAGGAAACAAGCTATCCCCTTAACTCCCAGTATCGGATGGACCGTTTAAGGATTTGATGAATGGTAGTTCCCCTAAATGAGGGACACCAATATTGACCCCAAGATATGATCATCCTTACTAGATGGACCCCCCAAAAAAGGAACCCCTAATTTTGGGAAGCCCTAAACCCTATATGACCCCTATATTACCTCGATATAACCCCTGTATTCCCCAATACACTCCCGGAGCTCGACACCAGTAGAAGCGGCTTCAGGTTTTGGGATATGGGGGTTTCCCAAAATTGGGGGCACCGTTTTGGGGATCCCCAATAAAAAGGATTACGGTATTTTGGGATCTATATTGGGGTCCCCCCCTATTTTGGGAAACCATCATACACTGCTTTTCCCCTCGGGAACAGGCCAGTTAACACCAGTGTGGGGCTGTGGCTTTTGGGCTCAGAGCCCTTAGTTTGTCCATGCTTCAAAGAGAAAACCAGCTGGCTCCTGGCTTGTTCTGTGAAAGCTGGAAAAGACCTCAGGCGGAGCTCCGACGTGAAGGGGTTTATCAAAGTTCCTGGCCTCTTTCTGAGGGGACTCTATTTAATCTCGCTCCTGGCAGTTCTGCAGTTGTAAGCACCTTCTTGGCTCAGGATACTCAGGATACTGTAGAAGCTTGGAAAAACCACAACCATTAGTCCTTCATGATTCTACTTATATGACCCATAGTCCAAATTCCTTGAAGGGGGGTTATATAGGGAATATATATAGGACACTACTAGAGGGGTTATTAAGGGGATACTAGGAGTTTAGACTATAGCTCATATGCTTATAGTAGAATGAACCCTGAAATCCTACTCGAGTTATCGAGGTCCCTACATTCGGCAAGGCCTGCCCTGTTAAAAATGGAGCCAGCGACTACAGCACCGACAAGCTGCCTAACCGGTGTAAGTTCCTTCCATTTGGACACGGAGTTCGTGGATCAAGTGCTGGAAGTGGGATGCGCCACCACCGATAACTTTTATACGATTGAGCCCATTGTCATTCGGGGCCGCAGCAGACATGTGCTGTGCCCTCGGACGCAGAAGATGGGCTCATCGTATGTTGACGCTCTTTCTGGAAAACAGCATGTGGGATTCTCCAACTACATGCTCAGCTACTCATGGGCCTATCAGGTCGGAGATGTAGTTGCATCTCTAGCGCAGCACTGCGAGAAGGAGAATCAAGATCCCCAAAGCGCCTTCACTGAAGTTGGAGAAAGAGAAGCCTTGGTCCCGCCCCTTATACCTCCTGATAATGAATGGCTCTGAGCATTTTGGCTTGGCTATTGTAACGCCCTCACCCTGCAACAAGTGGATAACATGTATCCTGTAGTTGTATCTAGCCCTTAAGATGATCCCTTATATAGACTGTTACAGGGTGGGTGGCAGTACCCAACCTAAACTCCTAAACCAATAAAAAACTAATCCCTACTATGATATTTGTTTGGCTTCGGGTCCAGGTGAGAGCCTGACTTGATCATTTCCCACTTTTGGTTAGCTGGGAATGAAGGAATGGAAAGGAACATGGAAACCACTATAATGTGTTGTAAGTTTCGTCACCTGTTTGCTGCACGTCTTTGTCAAGGCACATACTTCTGGATCTGCTGCCTCTGCATCAACCAGCATCAGGTGATTGAGGCCAGATTGACAAGCCTACGCCCTAAACCCTAAAGCCCTAAAACCCTAAAACCTTAATATATGCGGGGTTTGTTCGTGATTTTCTGTGAATCCTACGGTGCATGGATGGAACTTTTGCATTACCTTAGTACTTCAGATGGCCCCCCCACCCCGTAATAGTAATATGAGCTATAGTCTAAACTCCTTAAAAAAAATATGCAGGGTACTACTATAGGGCTTATTAAGAGGATACTAGGAGTTTAGACTATAGCTCATATAATTGGAATGTCAACGATTACATCACTATTATCCCTTTCGGTCAAGGTTGTCAGGTGGTGGGTCCACTTAACTAATACCCTATATGCACGCTTGGAGTCGCGGCTGTATGGATGTTCTATGTGGTGCTAGGCTTCCCTCACCCTCCATACTGCTGACGTTAGAAATCCTGCATGACCTTATGATACCGAACCCCCTTGGTTCCCGTGTTTGGGGTCATGCAAGTTGTTCAGCATCAAACGCCTAAACCCGGAAGCCTAAACCCTCGATATTCGTAGATACTTCCTATGGACCTTTCAAGGGACGCTTCATCCCTCAAACCTTTCTCAATCGCTGTACTTTTGTTTTCGTTGCTTTATCATGGTACTGGCTGGGATTCGGTGCAGGCTGGCTTTTGTTTAGATCCCCTAAACCCTAAAACCCTATTTGGTGCTTGAGGGAATTCAGCGAGTCCGGGCTATAGAAGTCCAGCAAAGGCACGTGAAATACAGAGCGGGTTACCAGCGGCCTCCCAGCCCTCGAAGTTCTTGACTGGCTGATGCTTAGTCGGGAATGGAGGAATGGGCGCAAACGGTAATCCCAACAGAATTCCCAACAATCATCCCAGAAGTCCGACCCTTCAAATGCTAGTTGACAAGCACTACTGTTGTGGACCATTTCCTGTTTGGACAGGGTTTGAACCTGAGAGGTCCGGGAGCAAGGTGAGGAGGTACCGTTTGAGGACTTCCGCGCTGAGTTCCAGAACCGAGTGCAGGGCATCGGCCGCGTTCTCGCGCTCATGATTCCTTGGGACAAGCCCGTTCTGAGACTGCAGTGAGGATTGAGGGCTTGGGTGCTTGCAGGGCTCTGGGTTGAGGTGCCGTCAGGTTCAGTTCAGGCTTGCAGGGGTCGTCGTAGGCTATCACACAAACAGGTTGCCTAATTGAAGCTGCCATTATAAACAAAAGCTCCGCAACACTGACTGCCACAGCGACAGCAGCGGAAACATCCGCAGGCGCAGCAGCAGGCGTGAACGCCACAAAGATGCTTAGCAGATTCCGTCAGTCCGTCGAATTTGCTGCTTCTGCGGCAACAGTTAGCAAGGTATAAGCCAGAATCAACAAATCGCAGCCAGAAGCAATGACTTACTGATTGTTGGCAGGGAATGGGGAAATGAATCCCTGTAGTGGCCCTGCATGATCTTCCCATATTCCACTCCCCTACTTCTCGCTTACCACGGGTAAGATGAGGTGTATGCAAGTCGTGTTTGGTGTGTCTTCGAGCTGTTTACTGCAGTCAGTGATGGGACCTGCAGCCTAACTGTGGTCATGCCACCCAGCGAAGTGTCGCGCTTCTGCAACAGCATCTCCAACGGTGCCTTCACAGGCCACTCTGCATGATTATTGGGAGGTTGTCAAAATCAGTCCCCAAAGATTCTTTCAAGACACCCCCAGAAGCCCTGTGTAATCCCCGTTTTAATAGTGGGGTCCCTAAAGGGCCCCGACTTTCAGATCGCGATGTGAGCTGGGATTTCTCAAAATTGCGGTCTTTTTGGGAATCTTGCATTACCAGATGTACCTGATATCCTAGGAAGTGAGGGTTGTCGGTGCCAGCTTTCCTCCATCCACAGTACGGATATGTATGCGCATATACATATATATACATATATATATATATGCATGTTCATATGCAATGTAGGTGTGTTTAAATGATTTCAATGCTTTTTCAAAAGGGGTGCATGATCGCGCCCAAACGGGCCCTCCTTGACTCCCCTACGCCCTTGTGGAAGGAAGAATCATAAAAGGAAATGATAACACAAGGAATGAGAGCACTCACGTTAGAGTACCCAGTCAGAACGGACCTGCCATGTTGTGTGATTCTGTTGAAGAACTCCTCAACATGCTGAGGCTACCTGTGGTTCGCCCTGGAGCAACTGGATTTGAAAAATGCGCAGGCTTCCGTGCCAAATGATAAGGATATGATCCTGCAACTGGTCGAGGAGGGTGCTTCTGAAAATTTCACTCAAAATGCCTCAGTCCCTTTGCAATCCCCATACATTCCAGGATTCCAACATTCCCTAGATGGACCGCTGGCTTGAGAATTTTCCCGAAAACCCTTAACCCTCAATTCTAAACCCTAATATCCTAAACCCTAATCCACCCCATAACCCACCCCAGGAAGGCGTGGGGACAGACAATCTGAATCAGGCCAGGGCCTTAGTTGCAGGTCGAGTCAATCTACGCCTGCCTGGTAGGATTATATGGGATAATAGAGGGTTCTTTTAGGCTTATATATAGGGTTATGTAGGGTTATATAGGTTTAGATAGGGCCGGCTATTTGGGCCATGTAGGTGTTCTATAGTAATGATGGGGAAGGAAATGGAAACTACTATTTAGGGGCTACACTTACCTGTCTATAGCAGTTGCGATTCAGGGATTCAGGTTAGGTAGGGAGTAGAGTTTAAGGATTAAGTTGTTGGGTTTGGAGTTTTGGGCTTAGGGGATGTTACCCCACTAGTGAGATGGAAACCTACATAACCCTTCCCCAGCTGTACTTGCCCGTTTAAATGAGGTTTCGGGTTTAGGATTCAGAGTTTGGAGCTTATGGCCTAGGTTTAGGATTTAGGGTTCGGATGCGTATTTAGAGGAACAGGGAAGAACCAAATGGCAAGAATGGAGCCCTAAACCCTAAACCCCTAAACCCTAAACCCTATGCAACCTTGATGGAAGCGGGATCCTATGGGCTCAAAGGCTGCTAAATGTAGAAAATCCAGTCATTACCAGTAGCAGTCAGCCATTGCAATACAAAATACCCCAAAAAGGCGGCGATCATAGTCATCTTAGATGATTCTAGACCCCTATGTTACGCTTCCCCAAGCTGGGCTTTATAGGGGGTATCTGCCATCGCTAAACCCTAAACCCTAAACCATATACCACAAACCATATACCCTAAACCCTAAGCCATTCATTGGTAGTCGTTGGAGCCTGCTACTGCTTAGCCCTTGAGGTTCGTCTTTAGTCTGGACCTTCCTTGAGGATCCTTCGGTCTAGCGTTTAGGGCTTGGGTTTACGGTTTAGGGCTTACGGCACGCGGTTTAGGGTTTAGAGCTTAGGGTACGCGGCTTAGCATACGCAGTTTAGGGTTTTGGGTTTAAAGCTTAGGGTACGCGCTTTAGGGTTTCGGGCTTGGGGCTTGGGACCCCATGCGCAACAACCCCTAGCTAATGCGGCCTTGAAATTCCTAGGTGGTCCCCACATTTTATCCCCCCTAAGCTACAATCAGCTATAAAGGGTCCCCGTTGAGGTTCCCTCCTTGAGCCCGGAGACTTCCCCCAGAGATAAAGTCTGGTTGTGCTGAAGAAAGAGGAATCTGGTACCCATTTGATTTAGGGGCTTCAAATACTTATAAAGACTGGAGAATCAGATAGGAAAGAGAATATGCTGCGTGATATTGGGTTATATAGCGGACCAAAGCGGGTAGGAAGCGGACATGGGTAACCCCAACCCCCAAAGGTAGGACACCATTACAGTCATGTGCGAGTGGCAGGATTCTACTTTTGGGGGTTGGGATTGCGAAAATCCTGTTATTAGTGTTTTGAGGTTAAAGAGCATTTGGTCAGGGGAAGTCACGCTTGCCCCTGTCATAACTGATGTCCATAGTGTCATGTAGAGGTGAGAGCGACTGAACGGTGAATCCCACACAAGGCCTGGAAACCAGGAAGGATTCTTAAGTGCACAGTGCGCCAGAAATCAAATATGCCGTTGCGTTGAAAGACAGTACTTTCCCCTACCAGTCCCGCAAGAACATCTTGACGGAATGGGACAATTGAGTTGTATTTTATTCGTAGATATTATGGTACCCAACATAGAGTAAGATTATATCCTCCTTTGGGGTATAGTATTTTATATCAGGAATATAATCTTACTAGGTTCAACCACCAAAAAACACTACTCAATTGACACAATCTATTCATGATCAGACTTCCGAGGTTGTTCGGCAGAGGCTGTTGTCTTGGTTGAGCGAAGCAGCAAATTTGGAATGCCACAATCAGTTGTCCTGTGGTAGCTTGGCCGGGGATTCTGCAGCAATTGCTGTTGCAGAGACCCTTGGCAGACACAGCAGAAGCTTCCGTTGCAAGGGAAGCATAGGGCACGGATGCTTGAATGGCAGTGCGGTTCTAGTTCGCGTATTGCAGAAGCCTAAGAGTTACCAGCACTATGGTCCTGATTCCTTGTATAATTAGTTCTCTAGGGTACTTCAACTTGATTTCAAAAGCATACTCATCATTTAGGCCCCTACCATACCATACTTGGCTAAGGACATCGAACCTTCTGCACAGACTGGGCAAGTTCGATAAGGCCAGCGTGTTGTTGCTGGCAGCCAAAGATGCAGTGTTCACAGACGACGCGAGGACGATTGAGAAGGCGAACCTCTGGCGCGTGATTGGAAAGAATTACGACTATCTGGGACAGAACCAGGAAGCCGCGGCTGCTTTCTGTGAAGCATCTGAGATGCTGCGGGTGCTGGGTCAGCTGGAGTCCCATGATGGTGCTGCACTGCTGACATGCGTTGCTGCCAATTTGCAAGAAGGGGGCCAAGTGGAAGAGGCATTGGCTAATTACCGCAAGGCCTGGGAAATCAGACAAGCATGCGGTTCGGAACGATCCCTGGATGCATGACATAACAATTGGTAATAAAATCAATCATAAGAAGAAGAATATCAATAAGAGCAATAATAGCAAAACTGCAATATTTGAGCTTGACGACTGAGGTTGGCTAGGCTGGATAGACGTGGGGTTAGGTCCACGTGCAGTTTTGATGTTGCGTGTTCCTCCCGTGAACCAGATGTGGGTTTAGGGTTTAGGGTGATGCTGTATCGGAAAAGTAGCTCGGAGAATCAAATTTAAGTGGAATGTTAGACGAGTGATGAAGAATGGCTTTGCGAATTGATGGTTGACTGAACACTTCGAGAGATCTTGCTGGGGTCAGTTCCCCAATTGAGGGTGCGAGTTTTGATCTTGAAGGGACCTGGATGTTCAGAGTAACTTGCGATTATTCAGCAGGGTTGATCTGGGGCTTGCACAACAACCCCCAACCCAAAATCATAGTTTGGGCAACGGTAGTTGAACTGCAGCAGCGTTATAGACTTAAAACCTAAGCCCTAGGCCCCATGCGTTGATCTCAACATATGTTCTGCATAATCTTAAAGAGGGAGACCCGCAAAGTCGTTGGAAACTTTTGGGGGAATCCTCAAATCCTAAATCCTCAGTACTACGTCCCTCAAATTTCTCGGAAACCTAATCCCTAAATCCTCAGACTGTACACTCTAAACCCTACATCCTCAACCCTTAACCCAGAGCTGTCACTCAGTATTTAGACTTTCTCTGAGTATCGGGTAAGCACTCCTTCCATTGGCAAACTATGTTTGGAGGTGGCAAGGAACCAGTGCTTCATGCAGACGTAAAACTCCGCTGGCTTCAAAAAACTAAACCGTAAACCCTATGGTAGTTTCCATTTGCTTTTCCATTCTCCCTATATGATTCATAGTCTAAACTCCTTAGTGGGGTGTATATAGGGGGATTATATAGGGGAGGATAATAGGGATGATTAAGGGGGATACTAGGAGTCTAGCTTATAGCTCATAT
>CAJNIZ010026336.1:9333-35422 GCA_905231905.1 Symbiodinium pilosum | reverse complement strand
TTAGGGTTTTAGGGTTTAGAGTGTAAGGTGTAGAGGTTCGTTAGGCCCCCAACCCTGTATAGTGACGACAGGGATACTAGTAATTATAGTAGGGTCTCTTATACTCCAATAATACAACTATTACAGGGTCTGGGGTCCAGTTAAGGTATAGGTTGGGTTAGGTTAGGCCCCCCAAGAACAGTAGCATGAGTATGGAGGGGCCCTAGTACATCTTGCGGTCACTATGAGCATAGTGGGTCGAGCGTAAACAAAGGTATAGTTGCTTACCTGGAAAAGAAGCGGCATTTTGGATTTCTGTGGTATTGCCGTGACATGCCTGGATGGAAGGTCACGTTCCATCAAGCGGATAGGCGTCAGCATCAGGGGAAGGGAAGCAGACGCTTCGGGTTGTGCCTGTTCAGACGGCACTTGTAGGATCCGGCAGGGTTTCGTACGGTTTCGCCTGTGATTCACGGATTGTGAAGAATTTCCTGAGGACGTGATCATTACACGGAAGCCGTGTATCTTTTGGGTCGGTTGCCCAGCTCAACATGTAAGGAGAGCTGAGCATTTTAAATAGGCTGCCCTAAGCCCTGGTCTCCAGGAGGCGAAAAATCTCCGCATTCAGCTGGGGCAGCTGAATACCCCTCATGGGGCCTATGTCTTACAGCAGCTTGGGGTCTGCCATTTCATGCTTGGAGACTTTCATGCGGCCATTGCTGAATTCGCTTCTTGGCACTATGCAAAACCAGTCTCAGACATTGCTGACTTCACATGAGCGAGTGCAGTTGGCACTGTTGATCTGAGACGCGACCACTTGAAATGTGTGTTGTAAACGTTCGTTCCCAGAAAATGCTAGTGGGTTGCCGCTTGCTGGTTTTGGCAGGCATGGGTCCTTGGCACGAACCATTCATAAGCCAGGCAGCTTATGTTCAGTGAGGCTGCTATTGTTAGACAGAGGGACGAAACCCCCCATGGCCCAGTGTACAGTATGGGCTTTCAGACCCAAAATTCCCTATGAGTAGCTTCATAAGGGTAGATTACGGGCCCTTTAGGGTCCAATATCCCATTCTGGTAGGGCCCGAGAAGAGGCATCATCAAGTGGCTTCGCTAGTGCTAGTGTGGGTAGAGTTAGGTGTTCATATCCTGCGCAGTGCGCAGTGGAGAAATGCAAACACCAGTACCACATGGTACACCACCGATACAAAACTGGATCAATGGTAGGGATCCTTTATACTTTTGGGTGTATGGGATTCCTTATATTTAGGTAAAAAGGATCCTTTTTTCTTCCTAGGGTAATGTGGGCTAAGAAAAATCGTGCGGGTCCATAACCTGCAGCCAGAGGCATGCCGGAAATGTCATGTTCTCGCTAGATCAGAGTATCGTGTGCCTTAGACACAAGCTGCAGGAGAATGGTGCAATTGGTTTAAAATGCTTTCTCCCCAAAACAAACCTGGAATCTGAAAGCGCCCTCAGAAGCGACAGTTTTGGGCCGCAAAGGGCCTGCGTTGCCGTCGCATGTTTGTCTTCGGTGTATGTTCTTGTGAAGTTGTCTGATGGCATGCGGCAAGGAAGAGAGTGCTGACATCCTCCAGAAAACCAGCGCGATCCAGACCCCACAAGGCGACTCCTGTAGATGAGAAGGGTCTGGTGGAAAAGCGCACATCTACAGAAACCCCATATGAGCTGTAGTAGTCTGAACGCCTTAAAGGGAGGTATATGGGGGGGTTTTATAGGGGACTGCTATAAGGGTTTTCGAGGGGGACGCTAGGAGTTTAGACTATTGCTCATATCTTACGTGTAGACTGTGCATTTGTTGTTGCTAGTCTAAAGCAAGCCGCTGCGGGTTCCTTATTGAGATGAGCCACTAACCAACTTGCATCTGCGTAAGACTTAGCATTTGAAGTAGCAGTAGCGTGCTACTTACAACCTCCTTATAACTGTCACTATACCCAATTACAACCCTACTCAGGGGGCTTAGACGGCTTATCATTGGGTTCGAGGACTAGGTTATGAGTAACACGGCACTCCAAGTAGTTGGCTGACCATGTAGGTTCTTGTAAGGAATAGGGCTTAGGTTAGGGGTATGATGGGATTGCGAATTGGAGCACAATCCAAACCAATTTGGGTTGTGACTTGACACCCTAAACCCTAAACCCTAACATTTTCTAATTTCGACCTGCGATTGCCCGTAGAATGCTTACCTAAGTCTCTACAAGTCTCCAAAAGGTATCCTAGAGCCCAGCTAAGATTCCCGGCCTGGGGGTCCTAACCTTCTGCCCGGTTTCCACCAAGTATCCAAGCACCTTACTTACTGGGGCTCAGTAGGAAATATGCGAATATGTGACGTATGGATGATATGCCCTCATTCCCAACCAAGAACGAGTAAGTTTACAACACTTTCTGGATTCATGGATATTGGATGGGGTCGACCAGCAGGGATTTGCGGCCTCAGGATACCGTCCCCCTCGCCATCGCAGGGGAGCCTCCGAAAGCGTCATCGGCAACCCTACGACTCAGAGTTCAAGGCACCGTAGACTGGACACTTCAGGAATGCAGCCACGAAATCCCCACCACCCGCGCAGACGCCAAAGCGCACAGGCAAGACGGTGGTGGGTCCTTGAGCATGGCCACAAACTGAAGTGCCAGTAGTGCGTCCACCAATCCTCCATTCCGTCCCTGCACCCTCCAGGCCCAAGCCACGAAACTACCGGCAAGGACCCAGGATGAGTGAACTGGGTAGGCCCCTGGGATGTTTAATATTTTCTTGAATGGCCTTAATAGGGAACCATATATGCTAATATGTTTCAATTGGTTTTAGGGGCCAACCTAGTGAACCAAACATTATTGGCTGCAAGGATGCGCCAGGATGGCAACATCTTGCCAGCCAGCGGTGGTAACAGCGGGTTCAACACTTTAGTCACCGGAACTGCGCACGAAAACATAGAATTTCTTGGGAGAGCCCTACTGACCACAAAGCTTGCAAGGGCACTAAACCCTAAATCCTAAACCTTAAATCCTAAACCCTAAGCCCCCCTATACCCTATCAGAAATCTGTTTGGAAACGTCGGTGAGAGGAAAATATGACACAAGAAATGGTTGAAGGTCATACGCTTCTTGATGATTATGCATGAAACTTACACGAGCGCTGGATGGAGTGCTAATTATGCCAAAGAATGACGGGGATAGTTGCCACACTTAAGATGGCGTTTTGAATACCACTCCTGAATACCACTCCTCTATAATCCGCTAGATGGGTCACCAGAATCCTTTATGACCCTGTACATCGCTAAGGATATGGTAGTTTCCCAAGACAGGGGACCCCAATATAGACCCCATGATACTATAATCCTCGTTAACCTTAGATGGTAGTTTCCATTAGGGAAGTTCTGGCAGGTGCTTCGGTCTTGCAGCGCGCTGCTCGATGTTTCTGCAAGCTCCTGGACCATGATCTCCTCTACCTAAAAATGACCCCCCATCCCCTAAGAAGTATAATAGCAATCAGAAGAAGAAATACTCATCCAGGATGGAACGGTGCCATCTTTATCTTTGGGGGGGGGGGTGCTCTCATGTAGAGGGTCTGGGGCGTCGGGAATGTCCATGATGACAGCAGGGGATTGGTTTGAAGCAGCCTTGTAAATTTCACTGGCCAATTTTTTGTGACCTCACCCGACTGCGCCTTAAATGGCTGCCTATGTAGCGGATCGGCCTGGTCCCTTTACGGTACAAGCCGTGTCGAATGAATTTGTCAAAACTTGTGATGTGATGGTTTAGGGTTCAGGGTTTACGAAGACATGGGAATGAAGACCAAGAAGGCGTAAGTAAATTTCTAGTTCCCAATTTTCTTAGACCATGCGGGAATACAAAGCATTTGCAGGTTTCACATTTGAGAACCCAGGCACCCAAAACGAAGCTAGCACGCCCAGGAACCTTAGAAAGCAAAAAAGAAACAAAAGCAGAGCGAACCACAGTTATTGCTGTGATAGTAGTATTACCCATATTGTTATTCTTAATATTACTAGAATTGCGACTATTATGAGTATTATTCAAATTACTGATATTAGTTTTACTAGAATTACTACTACTTCTACTACTGCTGCTGCTACTACTACTACTATTATTAAGTTTTGCATTCTGGTGCTTTAGGCTCCACAAGACTGCAGGAGGCAAAATATGCAAAACATAGGTTTTGAGTGTTTTTGGAGTCTAGGACACCCAGCCCCCAAAATGCAGCCCCAAGAGAGACGGAAAGGTGTTTACATAGGCGATCATATTATCCCCTTGACTTAGGGCTTTAGGGTAGAGTTGTTGGCTTATAGGGCTAGGGGTTTAGGCGGCACAAAGCATGTTTTGCATTTTTTCGTCCTGAAGCCCATGCCCGATGAAAACGAAGCCTCAGGAGGCCCCTCAGAACATTTTTAGAGACGCGCAAAAGATGCAAACAACATGCAAAACACATGTTCTGTTTTTTTGGCATGCTCAGGCCCGAAGGCCTGCAAAATCAAGGCGCCCAAAATGAAGCTCTTGGAGGGCCACAGGAACCCCACAAGCCAAACAACATTGCAAAAAATGCGAGACCTGCAAAATCCACAACCTACACCTTAAATTGTATTTTTGCATTCTGAACTGCAGGTTCTCCAACTGAATCCCCAGGAAGCCCACAAAGAAAGTGCACAAAAAGAGCCAAATTAACAATGAAATGTGTAACTTTTATAGGGCTATGGTTTTATATTTTAGATTACTTTCTGAGGCCCAGTCTCAATTTTGCGTTTTTGGTTTGTGCCCCCCCACCTCCCAGTGTTTGCAACAATTGCCTGGGGTGCCAACAGCACTGGCGAACCCTGGTCCGTAAGCCTCACGCCCGAAATCCGGAGCCCTATAGAATCCCGAACCCTAAACCCTAAACCCTAGACCTTGAACCCCAAACCTTGAACCCTGAACCCTAAACCTTGAACCCTAAACCCTGAACCCTGAACCTTGAACCCTAAATCCTGAACCCTAAACCTTTAAAAAAAAACCATAAACCCTAAACCCTAAACCAAACCCTGGACCTGGGTCCTTAAGCACGACAATGGCCTTAGGCTCGGGGACTTTGACCGGGAGATCGAGTTGCTTTGGCAAGCGAGGCAGCTCCTGGAGGACCTGTATTTGGAGTACAGGGTTGTTTAGGGTTCTAAGGGTTTAGGGTTTAGGCTTTAGGGTTTAGGGTTTAGGATTTAGGGTTTAGGGTTTAGGATTTAGGGTTTAGGGTTTGGGGTTTAGGGTGGGTACTGCCCCCCCTCAGTAACAGTTGGATACTAATTATGATATGGTTATATATTGCCCTCAATAATTAGGACCCTTAATATAGACAGTTACTGGGGGGGCAGTACGCAAGGTTAAGGTTTAGGGAAAGTTTAGGCTTCAAGGTTCAAGGCAATGAGGCATAACCAACTCATGATGGCAGTTAAAAGCCCAAAAATTACCATTTTAAGGGGCCCAGGGTCTCTATACAACTTGTTTACAGGTACCCATGGACTGGCCTATGTACCTCCAAGTAGAGTTGGAGGGCAAAAGAGAAGGTTGGAAAAGTGTCGACACTTGGGGGTGTGGGAGGCTTTGGCATTTTGGGCATTCATTTATGGAAGGATTCCGGGATTTGGGGCGAATGTTTTCAAGGCTTTCACTGTTGGACCTTTAACTTACCACTTATCCTCAAGCACCTAGCTTGTACCCCCAAGATGGGTTACACAGCTAGTGCAAACCAAGCTGTGCAGAGAGCGTTAGGGTTTGGGGTGTAGTGTGTTTTGGTTCAAGGTTTAGGCTGTTTAGGGTGTTTAGGGTCTAACCTTAAACCTTTAACCCTAAAAGGTTTGGGGTTAAGGCTTCGCAAGGATGCCGATCAGCTCCACAGCAAAAGTGGCGTTCTGGTGCTGCTGGATCTTGGCAGCGCGCTGCTGGACTGCCGACAGGACAGAATAGAACAAGATTCGGCTGAAATACTCACCACATATTAGGGTCTGGGGTTTAGGGTATGCAGCCGCAGCTAGGTGCAGCGTAGACATGATGTTACGAATGGCACCACTACGTCAATTCAATTATATACTTGTACTTGTACATGTTGGGCGCTTAAGACTGTTGACATAACATATAGATATATGTATTATGTATATGTATACATTACTAAGTCATACTAACAACTGTGTTCTCCAATGTGAGAGCGAGGATTCTAATCTAAGTGTGAGTAGAGTACCTGTTTCTGTTCTATGTTCCATGTGATTTTCTGTTTGGCCCCAAATAACAAGCCCTAAACTTGACTACTCGATATTCGGTAAGCAGCTCTACTGCTGGCTTGCTGTTCAGGAATTTAAAGAACTTAAAAGAAGTTACTATAGGAAGGACAGCCCAATATTCGCTATATACCGACAATGTGGGTAGTTCCGAAATTGGGGTCTTATGTTGGTACCCCTAAATATTAGGCGCCGCAATATAACCTATAACCAAAACAGGTTTACAAATTTGAGAACACCCCATACCCTAAACCCTAAACCCTGAACCCTAAGTCCATACCCATAGCATAGTATGGTAACTTAAAGTAAGTTCCTTAACAGCAACTCAGCCGGATGGTGGCACAAGGACGATGAAGCCAAGAAAGTGTTGGAGCTAGCAGAGCGCATTTGTGCGGAGAAGGGAGTCTAGCTGGCAATCTGGGGGGCCTTTTTGGGGTGTAGGGTCTTAGAGTCTAGGATTTAGGTTTCAGTGGTTTGTTCTATCTTTCGTAATTATTGTTTTACAAGGAGATGTAGTCATCTGAAATTTTGTTTTCATGCCAGCCAGGCATCGGAAGCGCCATTTCTGAACTTGTTCAAAGTCGGCTGAAGGTTCTGCGCAAGACGCGCTACTGCAGCATCAGCTGATACTCATGAGATTGAAACGGAAATGCCCAAGGCATCCGGGAAAAAATACACATATCTTGATATATCTTGTTTGAAAATATTCGACATATGCCTCAATATTACGGCGCGCCCACTTGGGGTCATTTGGCTCGCAGCGCGGCCTAGGTTTTCTGGCTCACCTTGAAAATGCTTCCTGCAGGCTCCCTAGGGGCTCTAAAATCTCGGAGAATTTAGGGCCCTTCGGAAAAGCTAGAGGCTCTTAAATCTCCGAGATTTTTGGTGCGGGTGGAGCAACCAAAAATCTCGGAGATTTTTGGTCGCGCGGCCCTTGCCTCCGAGCGGTTTTCCGCGTGATTTATCTCTCTTTGGCTATCTGCACGGCTGCTCGGCGGAGCGCATAGACGCGGGACGGAGAACCAAAGTCTTTTAGAATTTATAGGTTGGCAGTATCTGTCCACGGGGATTTATGCGCTTCCCCAAGCCGCCGCGCAGATAGCCCAAGAGAGATAAATGAGACGGAAAGACCAGGCTGGATGCGGGGGCCGCGTGACCAAAAAGCTCCCAAGATTTCGAGCTATTTCTCTCTCTTCAGCTGTCTGCGCGGCGGCTCGGTGTAGACCCGTGGCGGAGATCCAAAATCTTTCAGAATCTATTGGGCTGGCCGTTTTTGGTCACGTGCGGTCTTGTATATTGATTGTTCGTCGGGATTCACGTGCGATCTTATATGTTCCACGTGATTTATCTCTCTTTGGTTGTCGGCGCGGCTGTTCGGAGGAGCGCGTAGACCCGGGACGGAGAAGCAAAATCTTTCAGAATTTATAGATTGGTCGTATCTGTTCACGGAGATTCATGCGCTCCCCCGAACCGCCGCGCAGATAGCCCAAGAGAGATAAATGAGGCGGAAAGACCGGGCTGGATGCGGGGGCCGCGCGATCAAAGGGCCGCGTGACCAAAAAGCTCCCAAGATTTCGAGCTATTTCTCTCTCTTTGGTTGTCTGCGCGGCAGCTCGGTGGAACGTGAAGACCTGGGGCGGAGATTTAAAAATCTTTCAGAATGTATATGTCACGTACGGTCTTAAGATGTTGATAGTTCATCGGGCTTCACGTGGGATTTATATCTTGCTTGGTAATCGGATTTTCCGGTATGGATTTTCTCAAATAATTGTTTTCCGCTGCTGTAGGCAGCGGGCCTACTCGAATCTTTTCTGATAATTTAATCTATATCTCAATATTGCGGCGATTTGGACCGCGCGCGGCCTAGCCTTTCCGGCTTGCCTCTACAATGCCTCTTGCGGGCTCCCTAGGGGCTCTAAAATCTCGGAGAATTTAGGGCCCTTCGGAAAAGCTAGAGGCTCTTAAATCTCTAAGATTTTTGGTACGGGCGAGGCGACCAAAAATCTCGGAGATTTTTGGTCGCGCGGCCCTTGCCTCCGGAAGGGTTTTTTGCGTGATTTATCTCTCTTTTTGGCTGCGGCGGAACGTATAGATTCGGGATAGCCGCTTTTGTCGTACTACCCCGAGCCGCCGCGCAATAATTAGCCCAAGAGAGATAAATGAATAAAATTGCCGGCGGAATATATAGATCCGAGACGGAAAAATTAATTCTTTTCAGAATTTATGGATTGATCGTATTTATCTACGAGCATGCATGCGCATACGCTCTTCCGAGCCGCCTCGAAACAGCTAACCTAAGAGAGATAAATGAAGTGGAAAGATCGTGCCGGAGAGTTTGGGCCGTAGGAATAAATATTTTTCGAGATTTCGAATTATTTCTTTCTCTTTGAGTGGTTCGGCGGAATCTATATATCTGAGATAAATAATTAAAATTTTACAGATTTTGAGAATTAGTCTTAGCCATTTTTGGTTAACGACAAAAAATACTCGCGTCTAATAAGATTCACTAACTAAAATAGATCTATATTCAGAAAGATTTCATGATATTCTCCCCTAAGATAAGTAGCTTCTATGCCAAATACCAGTTAACTATCACGGGCACGGGAAGAAAGCTCCCAATTCTGCCTACTAGGGAAGCAGAACTACGTCACGATTCGGATTTCGAATTGAAATTATAATTTCTTATTTCCGTAAAAATTTATATATATAGATGGGCACGCGTAAAATGGGCAATAGAAATAAACCGTATGGCGGCTTACGAAAAAAAATATCAGATTCTGAGATATCTTTCCTCATCTTTAGGTTCGAATGCATAAATTTGCCTCCTTCAAGAATTCGAAATAAATATATATTTCTTGGAAGAATAATTTGATAGAGCTCCAATACGTAATTCCTTCAGGAGATATTAATCTAATAGCCCTCAACTACAAAATATTGACATTTAGGATTCGGATAATATCAAATTATAAGGAGATTGGATTTGGAATTCTATAGATTATTTTCTATTAGTTCGTTTATCATTACGAATTTATTCTAACGATGGCATTCCGTTATTATAAACCGCGCATCCAAAATGAGATATAGAAATACGAATTCTCCGAGAATCGAATTTCATTTTCATTTAATATATCTTAGATAGAAATATGATTCAATATTCGATATCTTCGTCTCATGATATGATGATATCTAATCATTCTATAAATAAAAAATGGAAAAAAAAAAAAATTCGAATATATTAGATATCTATCTAGGAGAAAAAAGGGAATTCCAAATTTCTCCGTAATTATATGATCAAAGAAGTCGATAAAGAAAATCAGAAAAAAGAGGCGCGCACGATTTCAGGTCTCCAAACCATATATTAAAATCCGCCGCCACCCGCCGAACGCCCAAGGATCCAAAATCCCGCAGATACAAAACGAGACAACATCGACCGCTAGTGAGACTCAGCTCTGCGAGCCTTCCGTTCTAGATTCATGCTCTCTTATATATTTCATCTATCGATTGCGTTCTGCGCTGGGGATCGTCCTGGCTATCGGCAATCGCAAAGCGGGGTGGAAGAAGATTCGAGGACAGAATCAGTCAAAAAAATCATGCATGAGGCAGTGACTGGTATATCGTTGGAGGATAATCGAGATTCGTTCTTATAATAAATGTCGAATATGTGCAGCGTGACATCTATTAGGATCATCGATTGACTTATATAACGAATCCAAAATCTCAGTATCCTCCTCATTCATATCGATTGCATGATCCAATATAATGGGGTCAAATCCAATCCCCTATTCTCGACATCTGGCGTGGGCGGCCTGGTTGAACCTGATAGTAATGGCATAATCTTCGTTAGGCTTTCAGCCTCTTGCTATTCGAAATGGGGAGACGACCGCAAAATCAATTGCAATCCGAGGAATAAAATGCCAGGATGGTTGACGGCATAGCGCCGAGGGAATGATTAGAAGATCAATTGATTTCCTATCGGATTCGTCGGGAAGAAATCCCAAGGATTCAATCTTCAATCCAAATCTCCTTCCCAATAAAAGACGTTAAATCTCATCATGGATATAATTCTGATCTTGTCTTGCCGCCTATGATATAGGCTAAGCAAAGATGACCATATTGATCCGAATTTTGAGGGCATCGTAAATAAGTCTCATCAGTATCGAAAAAAGGCAATCCAAATCGCATGGATATTGAATCTGAAAATATAACGTTGGAAAGATAATTGTCGAAAACGTGATTTGGGGCACAACGAATGCAGCTATCAGCCCAATATCCCGTATAATCTTGAATGCGCAATGGATCCCGGGGAGGCAATAATCCCTGAAAATCCCTGGGGGATGCTGCTTCGACTTGGAATATTAGATCCTTTTGTCGAAGCCGAATCTGAGAGTTCTGAAAATCAGCCTGCCAAGTCGGGAATAAAGCTTATAGCCTCTGAGCCGCCATTGTCCATCCCAAAATAGAATGATACGGAATTGGCGGTATTAAGGATTGACGCAGATCTTGAATGAATTGGGAAGCCACGAGATAAGAGATATCAGCTCGGTAACAAATGGAATCCCTGATGAGGATGCTCTCGAGCACAAGTCCCAAACCCCCTAATTTGGGAGGAAGTTTCGCCTGTCGCCAGGATTATTCAGGAAGAGATCGCTCAAATATCGTTTCGAAAGCTTGACGATAGCGTTTGTCATATCACTCCAGCAAGGGATCCAAGAATTGGCGGGGAGCCATTCTGGCAAGATATATTGAAATTGGCAAAATCTCATATATTAATATAAGAGATGGAATATCCTATAATTATTCTATAATCCCTCTACCGCTCGGAAAGAATATTGAAATTTTTCCTTCCTAAGATCATAGAAACTATTCTATATGAAATGATGATCTTTTCTTATGAGATCTTTTTTTCTTGGAAGATTGAACTAGAAAATATATAATATAATAGCATAAATGATATCATAAAAATCCAATTAGATTCTATCGCGCATTAATTTGATTGAATGATTTTTTTTCTAAGATTTTGAGTTATCGTAGATTTTCAAATTCCGCAAATTTTCGAATAATAATTGAAATTATTTGGAAATTTATCTTCAGAAATATTTAAGATTCGGCAGAAGCGCATCGTTTTTTTCATATTTTTTTTTCTTGAGATATCTTATTTTGCGCTCGATTTGCGCTCATATATAATATTATACGCTCATTTACGTTTCGATCATAAATTTATATGCGAAAGGAAATTCTAAGCAGAGGATAATCTATTTCTATTTCTATTTATGAAGATTCGATATCTTTAATATTGGATCTTCTTTAATGATGAGGCTCCCTCCCTATTATTAGGATCTTCCGAAAAATGGAAATTAGGAACCCTCAATACGCCCCCCCCCCCTGAATTTCCACGGATTTGAGGTCTATGCGGATTGATTTAAAAGCGATTATTGGGAATCTTTCCTATATTTTTAGATCTCCCAAAATCAAAATTCATTATAGGAGGTCTTCCAATATTTTCCCTGATCTTGAATGGGCGGATCCCAAATTTCATTATAGAGGATCTATAGGCAAAAGAAGATCCAATATTATTCTTTCGTAGCTTATATATATATTTATTTTAATATGATTGATAGATTCTGATAGATTTAGGTCAATATATTTTTTTATTCTCAAGGCAATTGATGGAATTATATTGAAAAAAGATTCGAGCTAGATTTCATTTTGATTCTGATATAGGATAATTTAGATGATCTCTTTCTTTGATTTCTTGATTTATATTCATTTTTCTTTTTTTTCTGGATATTTCTATTTATCTATCTATCTTTATTCCTTTCTGAATCAATATATCTTTCTATTAGATCGTTATTTATCTTTTATCTATATCTCTATCGATTCTTCTTTTCTTTCTTTTTATCTTTATATATATTTCATTATGAATCTCATATTTCCAATTATAGATTTCCCCATCTAGGATGATATTCTAAATTTTTGGATATATCATTATTCGAGATCTGCAACGTATTTTTCTATCGTATAAATATCTTTATTTGAATTTTATATATAGAATCGCGTAAATATTTTGGACGCATTTTGTTTTTTTAATGAATCGCGTTCTCGCGCGAGACGTCCTGAAAAAAGGAATGTTTTGACATCTACGATGGATTTTGGCGAGAGAGCAGATTGATTTTAGAATATTTTTATTAGGGAGGGATAAAATGAATTAGACGATTTCTTGATTTTCAAAAATCGCGTTCTCATTCGAGATATCTTCAAAAAATCGAATATTTCGGATTTTATAAAATATCTAAAATTGCGTTCTTGCGCGAGATAATTGGCTCCGTTGGAATATTTGAATATTTTATGTCGATTTTGAGTATATCTAAAGCGAGAGCGCGATTTTTAAACGAACAAGGGCGCGTCCCAAATATTTGCGCGACGGAAGAATACGCGGAGATTGGCGGGCGACGAATCATCTAAATAATTAGAATCTCAGAATGAATGAAAGAAAAAAATCTATAAATAATCTTATAGGCAATTAATCTCATTTTATCATGAATTCTTAATATGAAAATTTGGATATTACGCTCCAACTCGCATCATTGAAAAGAAAATATTCTAGATAATTTTTTCTGAAATAATCGATAGAAATCTTCTGAAATCATATGAATAAATTCAAGAAAATATAATAAAATTTATATCAGAATAATAATCAAAAAATAAAATTATAAATGAAAATAATCGCATATTTCTTATCATCATGAGAATATCGTCGATTCTACCAACGATAAATCGAATGATAAAATTTTTAGATATAATGAAAAATCATAAATCAAATGAATAGACGAATATTTATATATTCTAATATCAGATAAAATCTTTTTCGAGAAATATAATTTCCGATAGAATCATTATTACTTAGCAAATTCCGGAAATATCAAATCCGATAAATTCTCAAATTATATATAATTTTCATATAATCTTCTACGATATATAATCAGAATTTCAAAATTCATTTTGCCATTTCAGATCCCAAAAAGATAGATGATCCAGAAAATTGCCTATTTTGAATCTACGACATATAAATAGAAATTCGAAATCTATTTTTCCGCTTCGAATTCCGAAAAGGAGGATGATCCAGAAACGGCACGTTTCCATTTAAGAACGATTTTTTAATGATCTTTGGCATATAAATAGAAATTCGAAATCTATTTTGCGATCTCGGATTCCTTCTAGAGACGGACCATTTCTATTTAGAAATGACCTTTTCTTGATCTAGGGCGCATCAATAGAAATACGGAGCTCGTTTCATTATTTTGAATTTCAATAAAAGGAATGAATCAGAAATGATCCTTTTCTATTGAGAAATTATCTTTTTTGGAATTACGGAATAGAAATAGAAATTCAAGATTCATTTTGTTATTTGGGATCCCCAAAAACTAGGCGATCCAGAAACGGTCCGATTCTATTTAGAAATTTATCTTTTCTTGATCTACGATATATAAGCAACAATTCGAAATCCATTTTATCATTTCGAATTCCGAAAGAAAAGATGATATAGAGGCGGATCATTTCTATTTAGAAATTGCCTTTTCTTGATCTATCTTCCAAATGGCGGATACGAACTTGATCTATAATAGATAAACAGAAATTCGAGATTCATTTTGAAATTTTGGATTTCAAAAAGAAGGAATTATCTAGAAATGATCTATTTCTATTTGCAAATTATCTTATCTGAATCTATAGCGCGCAACAGAAATTCGAGGCTCATTTTGCCTTGTCAATCCCTGAAAGGCGGCATGCTCCAGCAACGACCCGTATCTATTCAAAAATTATCTTTTCTTGGTCTTCGATATATGAATAGAAATTCGAAATTCTTTTTATCATTTCGGATCCCAAGAAGGCGGATGGTCGAGAAACGAGCCAATTTTATTTAGAAATTATCTTTTCTAGATCTATGATATATAAGCAGAAATTCGAAATCTATTTTATGATTTCGAATTCCAAAAAGAAAAATAGATGACCCAAAAATGATTTATTTCTATTTAGAATATTTTTCTATATTTCGATATATAAAGAGAAATTCTAAGATTCATTTTGTCATTTCGAATTCTGAAAAAAGAGATAACCCAAATATAATCTATTTCTATTTAGAAACTACCTTTTCTCGGTCTACGATGAATAAATAGAAATATGAAATCTATTTTGAAATTTTAGATTTCAAAAAAAAGAAATAATCCAGAAATGATTCCTTTCTATTTAGAAATTGCCTTTTTAGATTTATAGCATCCAAATAAATATTCGAAATTCATTTTGCCATTTCGGATCTCAAAAGAATAGATATTCTAGAAACGACCCGTTTCTATTTAGACATTATCTTTTTTAGATCTACGGCGCCTAAGCAGAAATTCGAAATTCATTTTGTCATTTCAGATCCCAGAAACGATCCATTTCTATTTAGAAATCTTCAGAATATAGAGTGAATATCATTCCTCATGGAGGAATGATTGATTAGCAGGAATCATGCCTCTCCCTTTTCCCGCTACGTTTTTTTCTTCCCTTCACGTTTCTCCCCTTTGCCTAAACGAATATTATAATATTTAGGAGGAAGTCTCCAATCTGGATATTGATATTCGAATCTTCGCGTGCCCAATAGATCTTGATAAGAGAAATGCGATTCTTGATATGATTTTGTAATTCCTCTTCATAATTTTCGATACAACCGTCAGGAATCCTCATGTTTAGTGCTGCATTTGCCCTGCCCTTGTTTGCTTTCACGTGGCGATTCGCTGATCGCTCACATCGCCGCTGATACGGTAGTTTTCCTAAACAAGGGGACCCCAATATAGATCCCAAAATACAACAATCCTTTCTATAGGGACCCCCAAAAAGGTACCCCTAATTTCGGGAGACCGCCATGTATTTGCGTTTCTGACAAGAAGGCTTGGGTCCGGATGATGAGAGATGAGAAAATGATACTATGTGCATATGAGCCATAGTCTAAACCCCTATACAATCCCCTATAGCGCCCTCATTAAGGAGCTTAGACTATCGCTCAGATGACTTTCAAAGACCAATCCATCGCCCAGGTCTCTCACAGGGATACCACAAATGTGCCCCATGAGCCCAAATCATTGCTCTTGCCGCATATTCCTACCCATTCGCGTCAGCAGCCTGCAGCCAAAGTCTTGGCCAACCCTTGCCAAAGTTCTCTACTGGTACATCGTCTCACGCTTACTGTTGGTAGCAGAGCCACTTTTTTTTTTCTGATTTGCGCACGTCAAAGACAGGAGCTTTGGAGTGGCAATCGTGCTTGGGTTTAGGGTGGGTACTGCCCCCCCATAACAGTCTATATTAGGGGTCCTATTCAGGGCTATATAACCATATTATAACTATTATCCAACTGTTACTGAGGGGGGCAGTACCCAAGGTTTAGGGTTTAAGGTTTAGGGTTTAGGGGAGCTGTACAACATGGCAGGTGCCTTTCGGCCACTGCACCGAAACGTGGTGCACTTGGAGCCAAATTCACAATGGATATGCACCTCCTTTTGTGAATTCTGTTGACTGCAGTCGGAGACTGCTCTTGCCAAACACGATTCTGGGTTGCTGTTACAGGTCTCAAGCTAAGTTAATTAAGGTGCTGTTCACAGGACATCATGAGATTCGAAATACATCCAAATCAAGGTAACTTTGTTTTGTTCTGTGGCACCCTGTATTTTACCCCTGTATAGCCTCAGCTTCAATTGCATGTTCGACATTCTTTTCCATTTGATTCTCCCTCTTTCTGAACCCTTTGAACTAAAGCATAAATCCTATCCTATATACATTACTCCCGATATCATTGTAACTTAATTTATGTCCTGTAAAATACCCCTAGGGCCCTTAAGGGTTTCTTCGTATCTTACAGCAACCCATGCTCTGCGCACCAATTGCAGGCCGAGCTTGCGTCGGGAAACAAATCACCCCTCGATACTTAGAAGCTTCCACATATTCCGGTGACCCCAACCAAAAAGACATATATGCGGGCATATATGTATATATATGATTATATGTATATACATATTTTCATGTATTTGTTTACGGTTTCAGATTTAGGGTACGAAGGTTTAGGGAATTTCTCCAATATTCGAGACTTTATTGAAAAAGAACATTGAAGATGAAATGGATACTAGTATCATGCTGTGGTTTATAAGAATTTGTGAATACGTTTCTTTTTCTTTTTTGCGGGGGGGAGAGGGGGGGGGTGGCATAAGCAGGATCTCAAGATGTTGGGGTCAATATTGGGGGTTCCCAGCACTTGAGAAACTTGAAAAACGCTAGAAACTCTAGATTAATAAATGCTGTTTCCATGTCATTTCCCGTTTTATTGTGCCTTTAATTCTCCATTATCCCCAATGTTAACCCTGAACCCTAAATAGTAGTTTTCATTTTCTTTTCCAGTATAGATGGGGTCCCCCAATCGATAGAAGCCACCATTTGCCTCTGGAGCTGCCAGCTTCCGTGTACGGAAACTCAGGATGAGTAGATGGCCGTCTGGCGCTGCCCTTCTGCAACTGAAGGCCTCGAAAGTCATTTTCACCTCAGAATTGGGGTTTGGGTTTGGTTTAGGGCTTCGGCCTTCGGGTTCAGCTTCAGGGTTCAGGCTTTAGGGTTTAGGGCTGGTGCTTGAAGGAATCATGAGGGCAACGAGCTTTGCTTGGAGTCTGATGGCCGTAGCGCACAGGCTCAAGGAAGACCACGAACCTCCCCAAACAGAATCAGCAATAACAATAATAATAAGACCAGTAATAACAATAATATTAATACTAGCAGTAACACTAATAGTACTAACACTAGTAATGACAATAGTTGAATTCATTCTGAAACTGCCATCCGTATTGCTCTTCTAGTCTTCCACTGACAAAGCCATTGACCTTCCAAAAGCAACCATGTCTGCACAACTTTCCTGACCCGCCAAACTGTAATCCCCTTAAACTTATAATGAAAACAATACGGTTAATAGTTCCTTGGGGTTATACTGCAATAAAAACTGACAATAATTCCTAGGAGGGTACACTTTCCTTAGCCCTAAACCCTAAACCCTGAAAATAATTCCCAGGGAAATAAACTTTGACCACCCAGTCGCTTAAGAGAGCCGCCCTTAAGCCCTAGTATAAGCCCTAAATACTAGAGTGTAAATAAGCCCTATCATAGTCCCCTCTATAATCCCCTCAATAACCCCCTTAAGGATTTCAGATCCTAAACCCTAAACCCAAAAAGGGTTTAGGGTTTAGGGTTTCCATTGTCTTTTCCATCATCCTTGAGGAAAAGTTGCTTAAGAGCGCTTCCCTTCTCGGAGTCATGGCAGACCCGGAGTCTTGGCAGACTTGACTGCGAGACTCCGACCTGCAACACATGTAGTCCCCCTGAAGTAGATAGAATATGGGGCATATGGGGATCTTATTATAATATACCCAAAGCCATATTCTATCTACCTAAGGGGGACTATAATCTGATCTGATCCGTTTTCACGACATTGAGGGTTTAGGGTTCAGGGTTTAGGGTTTAGGCATAAGGGTTCAGGGTTGAGGATTAAGGGTTTGGGGTTAAAGGTTGAGGATTGAGGGTTCAGGGCATACTACTGGTTTGGGGTGTAGGGACCTTCGTTTTAAAGCTACCCACTGTAGCGCTCGGTAATCCGACTAATCCGACCCCGCCATGTTATCTGGATTGCAGGTCATCCACCATCCAAGCAATCACATTGGGCTGGACTAATCCAATGTTACCTGTATCTAAAACGCGAACGTGACCGTCTAAGAGGAATCTTACCTGGGTTGAAAGATACTTGTTAGATTAGGTAGGTTGTAAGCAACTTGAATCTCCAAGTGGCGGATTGAGCTTTGACAAAGAACTGGCACCAGACGCGACACAAGAGTCCTACAACAACCATCACAAAGCTTGAACGATGCAATCTAGAACTTACCCATACTGATATTATGACTAACATTAACATCAATAGTATCATTGGTGCTACTATGACTACCACCTCCTTCTCCTACTGCTGCTCCTACCACCACCTACTCCTACTCCTACTCCTACTCCTACTCCTACTCCTACTTCTACTCCTCCTACTTCTACTACTGCTGCTGCTTCTACTACTGCTACTGCGCCTGCTACTGCCTTCTTCTTCTTCTTCATACTCGTGATGCTCTTGCCCACGTGCCTCTCCGTCCGGAAATGCATACTTGAAGCCGCAAGAAGCAAGTGCAGCGCATGTCCTTGGAATCGGTTTGCGGCTTTCCGGCATTGCCGTGACTAGGGTTTAGGATTCAGGGTGTAGGCTTTAGACAGAATCCTGTGGCACCCATGTCCAAGAAAGGCACAATAATTCATAATTCCTGTGGTTAGGGCCGCAGGATGTAGTCTATCAACTATATGAAGCATGGCCCTTGGATTGGTGTGCTGTTTGTCCAGCATCGGCACCCCGTTACTGTGATTGCCACGCACGCCCTAGGGTTAAGGGTTTAGGGTTTGGGCCTCAATGACTGCCCCTCCCTCTACTCCACATACTGTCAGTACAATGGCATGACCGTAAACCCTACAACATGTTGGTCAAGATGGGAAGCAAGGAAAGACAACGATGACGACGCCGACCCTGCCTCTGAAGATAAACATGATAAGCGGCAACACAAAGACAATGGAATATAAGGACCCTGGTAGGTATATTCCTATTATATACCTACTATATTCTTAGGGTTCCCTATTTGGGGTTCCCAGTAGAGTCCCTTTAATGATAAGCGGCAACACAAAGACAATGATGAACATTCCAACGGTCTCGAAGTCGTCGTTGAGCGCCACGATCTCATCCCAAAATGTGCCGTGCAGACCTGCGTCAAACAGAATATGGGGGAGGGTTATAGGCTTTGGGGTTTACGGTCGGCTGCTTTAGGTTATAAAAGGATACAAGGCTTGGGGCTTGTGGATTTCGTTTTTGCGGTTCGGAGGGCTTCTCAAAGAATATCAGTCTGGGGTGCCTTTCAGGCAGAAGCAAACCATGAACCCTAAGCCCTAAACCCTAACCCCTAAACCCTAAACCTTAAACCCTAAACCTTGAACTTAAATTTTACAACCCTAAACCCTAAACCCCTAAACCCTAACCCCTAGACCCTAAATCCTAAACCCTAAACCCTTAACCCACCGCCTCCACTTGTCGCCAAAACGCCCAGCAACTCCAAGACGCCGACTACAAGAGCAATCCTGGACTCTCAAAACCAGGAATGATAGAAAACTACACTCCTGGAAACTGACATGGAAACCCAAAAAGGGCCCTACAAAGATTACAGTCCTTCTAAAAAGGGATTATATGGGTTTCCATGTTAGTTTGGGGGAGTGTAAGTTCAAGGTTTAGGGTTTAGGGTTTAGGGTTTAGGATTTAGGGTCTAGGGGATTTAGGGTTTAGGCTTCGGATGTTAAGGTTTAAGATTTAGAGCTCAGGGCCTGGCACAGCGGAGGATCGAATGGAAAATTGCAGGGCAACTGGCTATGGGGATAGTAACTAATGGGTTCTATGGGGGATTATAGGGTATATATTGGGGTTTATATAGGGATAATGGAAAAGAAAATGGAAGCTACAGGGTTTATAGGGGTTATATAGGGATTATTATGTGGTTGCCTAAAAAATTGGAACATGGTTTGGAGGGCATGTTATCTATAACCCTCTACAATGCCCTTTGCGACCCTATGGATGTATGGGGACTAAGCCGGAGATTGAAGCGGGCACCCTGATGATTACATAAGTCCTTTTGTTCAAGACACCGGTTACAATTCGAAAACGGAACTAGAGAGCCTTCATGTAGACAATCCAAGGAACGAGGCCGATGTTCCTGTCACGAACATGTTGTAGTACCTTACCCAAAGGTTCATGGGCAGAGAGAAGTGGGCTCAGAATTAGGAGTACCATTCGTATCTCCTCATTTACGGGATCTGTAGGTCCAGTAAGAAGCGCTTGGAGGGGCGTGTTACCTATAGTCCGGCTATACTACTTGGAGGGTCAGGGGGACTTAGTAAATAGGTTAATAACCCCAATAACCCATATAGTAACCCTGATTATCCCCCCTATTAACCGACTTACTAAGTCCCCCTGACCCTCCAAGTATGTGTAACTACTCTAAACCCTAAACGCTAAACCCTGCCATTCACCAACTCACCGAGGAGCAGCCAACAGCTGATCAGGCTTATCTCTGTTAATCCCCTCCACCCCCCCCGTAATAGGGGTATCAAAGGGTTTACGGTTTAGGGTCTTGGGTTTAGGATTTAGGGTCTAGGGTTTAGGGAAGAAGGTATACAGGGAATGGATAAACGAAGCTGCTCCATCATTTGGAGTTTGGGGCGTTGAGTAAATCAGCCCCACCCCGGTAGCAACAGATATCCCCCAATGATTTTTCTGGAACCTTTTGGGGGTGTATCTATTGCTACGCCGGTGGACTCAGTAAGCAGGTAAAAATTATCAATGGGGAGAACTGGGGTTATTATATGACCTACAGGGGTTGTAAGCAGGCTGTACTGAAGCCCCCTGATCAAGCATTGATAGGGTCTTGTCCTTAAGGTTTCCAAAATGCTGAGATCCCGATTTTATTCGCGTGCACCTGGGTTGCTGATTCAGGGTTTAGGGTTTCGGGGACAGGGTTTAGGATTTAGGGTTCCGGATTTAGGATTTAGGGTTTAAGGTTTCGGGTTTAGGGTTAGCATGAATGCAGCCAACCAACAGCCTCTGTCTGCTCCCGTCGCCTCCCGTTCCATACACCCAGGCCATGATCACCCCATTGATTGTGTCCTGGAATACTGTCCAATGTGGTTAAAGGTTTGTGGTGTAACGGTGTAAGGCATTTGGATAAGCCCAATCCCCAGAATTAAGACCAAGAAACTATGATATGACTCCAGTAAGGTCCGAATTTGGTGGGTAGGATTACCAAAGCTCGCTCATGATTCTTTTTGAGAAACTATTTAGCATGATCACGCTTGATAGTTCTCGGGTTAACTAAGTAGTTTAGAGGCATGCAAAATACTTTTCAATAACAACCAAGCGTCAATGAGACACATTCCCGCCAAAAACATCAGCGGGAGCAGCATGATCATAACCTTTGCTGCGTAGTGCGCGCACATCGCACATCTTGCATTGAAATACGTTTCAACGTCAAAGCCATACTTGCAGACAGGAACTGGATGCTCAATACTATGAGAAAGGCCGACCTGAGTAAACAGGAGCTTGTACCGGAGACGGTTGATCCTAGAAATCCTGCATCCTCTGAAAAAACTGGAATACTAGCACCAAAATGTCCATGGTGGATGATAGCCGGCGTCATGCAGAATTTTAGTATCCACCGTACCACCATTGGTGACATTTCAACCAGCATGTGCTAAGGACCGAACCATCGCCAGCACTGCTACTTCCTGGGCTGCTGTTAAGGGGTTTAGGGTTTAGGGGTTTACCAGAATCTGGAGATATCGGAAATTTTACGTTTGCCTTAGAACGGAAACTCAATGAAACAGATTAAGATAACATAATAGGGATATGTTGACAATAGCATGGCTTCCTTTAGGTGACAGCTTCAACAAACAGAGGGACCCCAATATAGACCCCAAATGACTACAATCCTCATAATACAATAGGGACCCCAAATATGGATCCCTAATTCTTTGGGAATCCTACACCCCATATCCCTATAAGCTTCTGTAAATTGGGTACTGCCCCCCCCCCCTAACAGTTTATATTAGGGGTCCTATTAAGGGCTATGTATAACCATATTATAAATATTATCTAACTGTTACTGAGGGGGGGCAGTACCCAATCCCCAAGCTATAAACCCCTCCTACAATACTCCCTGTATCACCCCTCTATAACCCCCAGATAATCCCTGCATCCCCTTTGAAGGGTATCCCCTGATTTTGGGAAACCCCCGAATGTTAACTGAACAGCAACCCAGGTTCGCTCGAGGTCTCGAAGCCCAAGCCGAAAGCGAATCCGACAGGGAACCTGGAATGGAGTTCAAATACAAGGATATTACCCCCAATAATGGAGAATCAAATGGAAAAGGAAATGGAAACCGGGATTATAGGGTAGTTTATAGGGACGAAGGTTATAGGAGCTATACTCTAAACTTTCTAGGAGGGCTTATATAGCGGATTATATACGGGACGATTATAGGTGTTATTGAGCGGGATACTGGGAGTTGAGGCTATAGCTTATATGGTAGTTGTTCAAAATTTGTGCCCCCAAAATGGCTATGAGGTAAGCTCCCCTTTGGTTACGATCCCCTTTTAAGCAAATGTATTCCCGGTAGTCCATTCTTTGCAAGGAGCTTAAGAGCAACCCCCACATGCAGCTTAAGGCTTAAGGTTTACCATCACCGTAGCTGCGCATCCTGTTGCTCTGGCTTCTGTCTTCTGATATCATTCAGCTTCTGCTTCATGCAAGCGGCATTTGCCAGGGAGCGGTGATCCCAGTGAACAGACGCGGGCAGCAGAACATGCAGAGTCCGGCAGCAGTGTGCTCATGGTCATCATATCCTTTGTTGCAGGTCTGGTGCCGCTAGTGCCACAATAAGTCAAGTCAGGAAAGACACAAGTAATCAATTCGCCCAAGTAATAGCCCACCCCAACCCCCACCAATAACAAGTACTCCCCCAATATACGATGGTACCATATTGGGGGAGCTTACCATGAGGGGATGGGGAGGCTTATGAATGGGGGGAGGGTAGCTCACCGATTACTGCGTCCTGACTAGTGATGCCAAGAAGCTTTTCTCCTCCTTGGAGACAGGGTTTAGGATTTGGGGAATGAGAACTATTTCATGCTCATTCATATCTTTGCCATCTACCCCCCAAAAATGCCCCCACAATGCATAATTCAACCCTACACCCTAAATCCTAAAGCGTAAGGCCCAAACCGTTTCAATTTCACGTGTTTCTGTGAAGCAGGGTTTCACCGCAAACCATACACTACATGGTAATTTAGAATTGTTCAATTCCCCATTTCAGGCCATTTTGGTACTATTCCCTATATAAGACACTATATAGGGTGAGGTCGCTTTAAATTGCTTACACTACGAGGCCGTCCTTCCACGACCGTGCCAGTCGAAAGAGAATGAGGAAATTGATCGCCTCGAAGCAGACAAAAACGAGAGGTTTAGGATTTGGGCGGTTTAGGGTGAGGGTTTCGGGTATACGGCTTAGGGTATAGGATTTGCAGTTTTAGGGCTTAGGAAGGGTTTCCGGTTTAGGGTTTAGGGGCTATGTAGGATGATGTAGGGACATAAAAAGTTCGTAATGACGAGAAAAGCTTCTCATAACAGGGCGACCCTATAAAAGCCTTGTATGACACCAATACAATATTTCCAAGATCCCATAACTACAGTTGTTAGACGATAGAGGAGTCTGCCTTAGGTCTAACGCGGCGACTCCCGGAAATGTCGGATTTCTCCCGGGAGTTGAGGGTTTGGTCTAGGGTGTTGGGGCTTTGATTTCCAAAGCAAACATGGAAGCTGACGTCGTCTTGGTCTTGTTTGATTGTACCTATCATGTCGTTTTGGGGGGGGGCGCATAGTGCATCGAGGACACAGAAATGTCCCAAAATAAGGGGCCCCAATATAGACCCCAAAATACTGTAATCATGTACCCCCAAAAGGGTTCCCCAAATTTCGGGAAACCCTCCAATTACAAGCCCTGAGAACTGTTCAACTTCAACTGCGCCTGGCCTTTGAGTCATCTGGTAGGCTGTCGATAGTTCGAGTACTTCTGGGTCCCCATTAGAATATGGCCCGTAACTTAGAGTACCACAAACCCTAAACCCATGATTTTGACAACCTACCATGTCAGAACGTAATGATGACTTGCAGCTGCATCCCTCTAAGGCTCTGGCCCCGATCACCACGAGAAATCCTGAGTTTAGGGTTTAAGGTTTGGGGTTTCGGGATTAGGGTTTAGGATTTAGGGATTAAGGTTTAGGGTTGGGGTTCAGGGTTTAGGGCCTAGGGTTTGGGTTTTGGGTTTTAGGGTTCAGGGGTTAGGGCTGGGCAATCATGCCAGCTTATCACAGCTCAGTCCTTTCCGGCGAGAGTATCAATGTAGGCATTCATTGATCCTCCCAACCCACTAATGGTTGCCATTGGTAAGTATACTAAGGCCTCTGACTAGTCGAATTCGCCCCCAAACCTTAGACCCTACAGTGTATGGAAGAATTCTTGCACCACTTTGGATCCCAATACGCGTAGCTATCCTAAACCCTAAACCCTAAAGCGTATGAAGACTATAGGTTGGTGCAGGATTTCCTCCCTCTCCAGCTTAAGTTCCATCTCATGTTCCATCTTCTTTTCCACTTCTTTTCCAGTATTGGGATGATATCTAAACCCTAAACCCTAAAGGTTGAGGGGACCACCTACTGCGGGCAAACCGTAGGCTGCCAAGGCGCCACCAGAAAATAAAGCCGAGACTGTTCCGCCATTGGACTCCAAAGATCTGGCAACAGAGGGGACCCTAAACCCTCAACACTTCGGGATTCACTTTGGATTGGGAAAAATCTGGTATTGGGGTTTTTGGTAGAGGGATGAAGGTTTGGGAATTTCTCAAAAAAGCGCGGGCCCGAGCTGCCTGGGATATCTAGGTGTAAGGGCATGCTGGGGGCTCGGGGGTTGAGGGGTCATCTTGTACAAGCAAACTTTGAAGCAGATCCCCCTCCCACTCTCAAATGAAACTTCCACTGATACTTCATGATCCCGGTACGCATGTGTTGAAGCTTCTGCTTGGAAACTTCTTTGGGCGAACGAGTTGATTTACTTTTGAAAGGGTTACTCAATACCATGGTATGCTGAGATGTTTATTTACTACTACGATCTTTACTTCTGTCTGCTGTGCTGCTGGGTCGATTCAAGCTTTTGGAATACTATCGAAACAACAAACCTTTCCTTCCTACTCGTGGTGGTGGTGATGATGAAGAGGACGATGTTCCGACAACGCGATGCTATGACTAATTTGCTTGGGTTGCCTCTCGTTGGTACTGCCATTCTTTGCAGTGGTATCTGCAAACCCTAAACTCTAAACCCGAAAGACTCCACTGCAAACCCTTGAACCCTATACCCTGAACGCTTAGGTCATTCCCCCTTGCAGTAACTGTTACCACAATAGGTAGTATAGGAGGCATAATAGATAATAATCCCATAATGAAGCCTTTTTAAGGCCAGCTACTCTCAAACCCCAAAGCCTGAAAAGGTTTCAGGGCTTAGAGATGGTAATCTCATCCCCTAGAGCTTAGGCACTAGGGATTAGGGTTTAGGGTTTAGGGTTTAGTTTTCAGGGTTTAGGGTTTAAGGTTTTCTTGAAGGTTTAGGGAGGACCCATAAAAGTTATGTGATAGTCATGGGGTCCTTGTCTTGGGGGTTGGGGAAACCAAAACCGGCGTACTACCAATCCTATTTCACCCTCGTACCATGCTATACAATTCCCATGTAATCCCTGTGTAATCCATTTTTGGGGGGACCTTACCCTAAACCCCCCAGGGTGGTGCCAAATTCCCCTTATTCAAAAAGGCCTCACGGCATGGCGTAAGCGTTGGGATGGTAATGCCAGCAAGGCGCACCTTTGAGAAGATGGCTTTACTTCGGTTTGGCTTTGGGGTCTAGACTTTAGGATTTGAATGGGTTTGAAGGTGAGGGATTAGGACGTAATGTTTCGGAATCAGTTTAAGGTTTTTATGGTAGTTTGCCACAAATAGGAGGACCCCAATACAGACCTCAAAAAGTTTACAGTCCTTATTCTAGGGGCCGCCAAAAAGGTACCCCTAACTTTGGGAAACCCCATGTAGGGCTTAGGGTTTGGGGGTTAAAGGTT
>CAJNIZ010026335.1:152239-182303 GCA_905231905.1 Symbiodinium pilosum | reverse complement strand
GTTTATAGAGTTTAGGGTTTAAGGGGAAGGATAGGGAGCTGTGCGGGCATTTTGTGTTCAGCAGGAGTATATCGCATCAGGGTCCGGGGCTTCGTATTTCGGAAGTACGAAACCCTAAACCCTAAAAAGCCACGCAGACACAAGTATGTTATATCCTCGCCATGGAACCTGCCGGCAGCTTTGTCAAGCTGGACTTTTCCATCTACTAAAAGACATAAACATAATAATGGTGACAAGGCTGTTAGTAATAAGAAAATTCTAATAAGGTCCATATCCAATGCTGATCAGGACCGCATCAAGAGAAACAACAAATCGCAAGCCGCAAAACTGAAAAGGTAGAGATCTCAGGCCGCAAGCTGGACTAAACAAAGCTGAAACCTCTTGTCATGTTACACGGCTCTGTGCCCGCTTGCATGGCACCCTGTTGAGGGTATTTAGAATAGGCACATCAGAAATCCGCTGCACTTCCACGAAAAATGAGGTGCCCTACACTCTCATCCCGGTGGATTCACTGTTGGGACATCTTGATGGTGGGGTGGATATAGGGGTAAAATAGAGATTATCTAGGGATGAAGGTTTAGGATTTGGGTTTTCTACAAACTAGGGATAAAGGAATAATGGAAAAGAACAAGGAAAATACTAAAGGGATTATAGTATATAGGAATAAACGCACTCAATCCCTGCCTCCCTGCCTTACTACACCATGCTCAAAAGAGGCACACGTGAAAGTTACGTATGCACTTTTTACCTTTATTTGGGTGCTTGTTGGTGGCGTGCCACTTCCTAATCCTTAAACGCTAGACTCACAGCGCGAAAGGATCCTGTCTACATGAGCTGTAGTCTAAACTNNNTATAGGGGAAGATATAGGGGACTACTATAGGGGATAATAAGGGGGATACTAGGAGTGTAGACTATAGCTCACATGGTTTGAACTAGGTAAGTATAGATTCGCAAGCAGCCCGCCGCTACAAATATTAACTATAAGAGGCCATCGGATATTCCCGGTCATATCTTGTGCTTTCCCTATCCCCTAAACTCAAAAGAATCTAAACCCTGAACCCTAAAACCCTAAACCCTAAAACCCTAAACCCTCAACCCCTACCTAGAGTTGAATTGGCTGGCGAAGCGACACCCGGCGACGAATACTTCGGCGTCGGTGCAACTGAAGATGGGATTCATGCCCATGCAAGAGGCTTGGCGATTCCCTAATCCCCAAAAGTGTTTTATATAATGGCCATGTTAACCGTGTTAATCGGGTCTGCGGACAATTGTTTCACCTACAGCTTGGGTCCAGCATGTTTGCATCTGAGGGAATCAAGGCCTCTGAGGTTTACCCTCCCCAAAACTAGCATGAACCCCACGCCGTTTTAACAACTCAAAAGGCAGTAGTCCTTTGAGGGTCCCTTCTGCGCTCTATGCTTATTTTGGGGAGGGTAGGGTTTAGGCAATTCGGAACTACAAAGTTCCTTCTGAAAGGTTGTAGGCTTCGTAGTTTGGGGCTTCTTTTTCCGTTAAAAGTCTTTACTGTGACTTCTCGTGGTTTTGATGCCAGTGAATTAAAACCCTTGACCCCTATACTTTCATTGAACGCACAGTGTGCTTTTTTATCATCTGACATTTGAATTCTAAGCTCACCGCAAGCCTGACGCATAAAGACTTGTATGATCCTTAATAGGATTTAGGGTTTAGGATTTAGGGTTTAGGGTCTTAATACACCATGGTACTCAGATTTCCACGGTTTAGGTATATAGTGCCATATGGATGTTCAACAACCACAACTTAGCAGCACACATGCCCAACCTAGTAGCAAAGGAGTTGTGTAAATTGTAGGACCTAGAAGCAAAGAGTTGTGCAACTTATTGTGGCAGGCGATTTCGTATGCTTTCCCTGGACCCAACTTGCAGACAAACGAAAAGAGTTAGGGCTGTTAAACTCTGAAGTTTGTTTTACTGCTCGGCGAAGCGCCTGTCCATTTGAAAGCGTTCACTTACAAAAGACCCAGCATGTCATTCATGGTTTCAGTCTGCAGAGGACTTGGGCTCTTAGCAGCGAAAATCTCAGGAAGCGAGCTTACTGTCTCAGGTACAAGCAGGTCCCCCGAGCAAATGCCTAAAGAAGTTTCCAGCTTGATCCTGAGAAGTGGACCAACAGTCAGAGGCTCAACACCCTCAAATCCTCCTCAAACCCTGCTGCACGACGATCCGCCTTGTACTCTCATTAGGTCCGACGGTGAGGAAGAGTAAGTGCCCTGAACCCTAAACCCTAAATGATAGTTTTCACGTTCCTTTCCGTTATCCCTTCATAACCCCTCTATAACACACAACCAAGATACTTGCAGCAGGTTTGGCTTGCAGCCCCGGACGAGAACACCTAGAGGCCTTCAACGTCCAAAAGACCCGGAAGCCCTGAAACGCTAAAACCCCAAAACCCTAAAAGGCATGAATCATGCAAGCCATAAGCCCACAAATCCTAAACCCCAAACCCTAATCCCTAAACCTGAATTAATCCCTGCATCCTAATCCCTGAACCGTATTCCCTTAACCTAAACCACAAGGCCTGGCCCCAGAAGGCTCGGAATGGAAGAGTTCCCTAGCATGGGACATGTCACACCCCAGGTTTCAGGCTTAGGGTTTAGGGTTACGGTTAGGGTTTTGTGTGTGTTTTATGCAGGTATTCAATGAGGACATTTAAGGATGACACAGGCGTACAAAGGGATAGACAATCGAATGGAAAGGAACACATGACATGGAAGCTGTGGTACATGGGGTCTAGAGTTTGTCTTTGCCTCTGGTCAGCCGGGAATGAGGGAATGGAAAAGAAAAGAGGAACAGCCAGATTCTGGGGGCTATAGGGCCCACTAGAGGGATCCAGTTCTTCAAGTCTTTGCTAATCATCAGTAAGTAGTTCAACCCCACCACTTCTTTTAGAGTGTAGGCTTTTGGGTTTAGAGTTTGGGGAAAGTTTTACGATTTTTCTGTGTTAGGATGAAATATTGGTGCTCTATAGGGGTTCTCAATTCGGGGCAGCCTCGGGGAGTTCAGACTATGGCTCATATCACATGTACAAGCTGTAGTGGGGGTTTGGACAGGTTTGGGTCTAGTGGTTTGGCTTTAGGACCTGAGGTACATATCTAGGAATGATGCAACAGCTTCCAAGGCTTCATACCCTAAACCCTAAGCCCTAAACCAGGGAGTTGTCCCTAGCCCTGCCCACTAAACCATCTATGTTCAGGAAGACGTATTTGAGAAAATGTCTTACAAGTGCCAATGCCCTGAAGAAAAGAGTGTGGGAAAGGGTGTGGATCCGCGGGGAAGAGGCGAGGTACTGGGAAAAGACCTGGCAAATATCTCGCAGTCATCCTTCACACCGCAACTTCTCAGGGTGGGTAGGCTTATACAAATCGTGCAGGCCATGTGAGTCGTGTTGTTACTGGGCTGAAGCGAGTACGACCATGTTCTCTGTAAACGACATTCACTAGCCGAAAAGACTATATGATCTTACTCTAGTTGACAGACTGTCGGATCCCAACGCCACTAATTTGACGCATGTCTCAATGGTCCTGAACTCACAAGGCCTCTAATTAGGCCCAAAGGGGCTCCCATGTATTACTTGGGGCCCAGGTCTATACTGTATGGGCTACACGAACCCTTCAGGATTGAACTGAAAGAACTATTTCGCGGGCTTAGCAACATCGGGATGACTGTACGTTGCTTGCCGCAAATCGTTAACAGCAAAAACAATGTTGCAGACCGCAAGGGTCCAATTACCAAAGAATCCATGCACTTCACCCCAAACCTGTACTACAACTCGTAGAACTACTCTTCCCCAAATTCCAATGCGCAACTGTTGGGTACCTGGACCCTAAGACCTCAGCCTGCAAACCTCAAATAAAATCTTGTGCACATACACATGGATCATATAGATATACATGAATACGCACAGCCCTACAACCCTTCAAAGCGACCCGCATGGGGTATTTAACCCTAAGGGAGATGTCCACCTTGTCGCAAGCCGACTGGGAACGGTGGCAAAGGCATCTGAGCAGCAATTTGGTGATTTAGGATTTAAGGTTCAGGTTGTAGGGTTCCTAACCTACTGGGGTGATCCCTCAAAAAACTGGGTTGCTGCTAAGGAATTACCATAATAAGAATAGGGGGTATATGACATGTACGGTATACAGGGTCGTTTAGGGCTAGGAGGGTTTGGCTGTGGGTCTACGGTATGTAGGGGTTTATAGGGATACGTAGGAACAAATAGGGATCTAAAGGAAGATATGGGAAACATTCTAAGTAGGGCTTCTGGGGGGTTCTAGGTGTACTTCCCCGGTCCCCGTGACCCTCCAAGCAGGGGCAAAGATGGGGATTCTAAGAGGAGTATGCCATCAATCAGTAGGAGCCAGTTTGAAAAGCTTCCATGTAACCCATTGGGGTACTTTTGGGGTTATAAAGGGATAATGGAAAAGAAAGTGGAAGCTACTATAGGGTTATAAAAGGGTATATATAGGGATAATGGAAAATCTACAGAATTCAGGGGATCACAGCAGGGTATTGTACACCTTCTTGCACTTTCCAATGATATTATCAATCCTGCATGGCCGTAGACCCAAGGATTCGTAAACTAAGGGTCATGCAAGATGCTTTGTACCCACAGAAACAACATAATTTGCGGCTCTTTAACATCATGTTTGACATCTGTATTCACTGACCACACAGCTCCTGTACAAGTTGATCCATGCTGGCTTCATGGAAGGGCATCCGCCCAGTTTACACGTAAACCCGCACCCTAAGCGGCCCACTCCAAGAACCAGAAACCCAAGGCCCAAATTCAGGAGCTTTCCATGACGAGAATAGAGTTGGGTTTGTATAGTAGACTCTGATTAATTGAGGGCTATGAGGGACCCTAAACCCTAAACCCGATCCCCTGATACATTGGAAATGACTCATGCTTCCACCTTACGCCTAACCTTCTGGAAAGGATGTAGGCAATGCCTGGACGAAGGTATCGCAACCTTATCATGCCTTCTTACTGGGGCTTAGTAGGGAATATGGGACTCAGTCCCTAAACCCTAAACCCCAAAAATGTAGGGATTGTATTCCCTTATTCCCTACTGACTCAGTAAGCCAGCTCAGAAGGAGTATGCACCCAGGTCACCAGCCATGTTGGCGAGATCAGAGCGTTCCAAAGTAATCCTGCCAGAGCTTCAAGACAACTAGCCAAGTACCCAGTAATGAGATCCCTTTTGAGGGGTATATACGGCCATATAGAGTTTGGGACCCTCAGGATCCAAGTACTCAATAATCATTTACTTAGCCCAAACCTGTACCATAACTTTAACTGTTATGACCCAAATTCCAAGTACGTACGTAACTATTCCGTACGTGGACCCTCAGGGCAATAGAGGAACCAGCAATGCACACTAAACTTCCTGAAATAACTTAAGGCATATGTCTCAACTGAGGGTCCGTCTGTGCCCAAGTTTGGACATGTCATTTCAAAACACATCTGTATATCCACAAACACCTCCTAAACCCTAAACCCTTTACCCGTGTATTTGAGACATACCCATCTGGGAGCCGTACGGAAGAGGAGCTGGAGGAAGCAACTGATTCGATGGTTGAACCTGAGAGAGGTTCAGGGCTTAGGGTTAATGGGTTTAGGGATGAAGGGTTTAGGGCTTAGGGATTAAGAGCTTAGGGATTTAGGGTTTAGGAATTTAGGGTTTTGGGCTTTACCTATGTCTCCCACTACTTGTGGGCTACTCTAGGAAGGTGCGACATTAACGGGTGTGGGGGCTTCAGCCCTTTTCTTCAGGAAATTTGACCCTTGAAGTTGTATGTTATTCAGGTCCCGCATTCCATATCCTGAATGGTTCTAGCTAAAGCCCTATGTTTATTCCGTAAAGGGACCCTTAAAGTTGTATCTGAGGGTGGGACCACAAAATAAGGGCGGGGTTCCCTTGTAGATGTCCTCACGGTAGAGATGAAAGGATTTTGGCTATATGAGGGGACCCTTACTCTGGGAAGCCCCTAAGAGGGTTTAAGGTTTAGGGTCCTTACTTTGGGAAGCCCCTATCTCTGTCTCGGGATTACTATCTCGGGATTAGCCCTAGAAACCCTGAACCCTAAACAGTAAAACCGCGCAAGGCTTTCTCAAGGGTCTAGGTTGGGTTAGGAGGGCCCCACTCACTAATAGTGGTATTCTAGGAATATATAGAGGCCCTAATAAAACTACCATTGTGCCTTGTGGTCGCCATTAGTCGGTGGGGGCCCAACCCAAGGTATAAGGGTTGGGTGCTAGAGTTGGACTGCTTCTTGGCCCTAGTGGAGCTCAGGTAATCACAACCCCCCGGTCAGACGGAACGTGACCTCAACTTCAGCAAACATGTAATTACCCTGAGAGTCCAAGGACCCAAATGATAGGACTATAGGGCCCAAATACCATTACTGTTATAGTATTTGGGCCCTAAAACCCCACTATTGGGGGTCCTTGGACCCTTAGGGTTAGGCCCAGCAAGTGCATGTAGATTTCCTGGGGTCCGCAACTAGGACAGATCCCCAAGAAACTCTGCCTCAAGGGCTTACACTGAACTCTAAAACTGCTATGACAGAACCCAGCTTTCTTGGAGCGCCTTTCCTCTTTGAGGGTTGAACCCTCGAAATGCCCTAAACCCTAAACTGAGAACCCAAAACCCCCAACCCTAAACCCTCAACCCTGCAGAAACTCTACCTGAACCTAAAAATGAGTGAAAGACTTGCCCAAAGCCCCTTGATATGGTTGAAAAGGCCATTATTCTACATACTTTTAGGGTTTACATCCCTAAGCCCTAAACCGTTAAACCCTGATGGGATCTACCTGAAGGTAGGCCCCCTGCCGCTACGCTGCAACTCGCGGCCAACCTCGGCGTATGTAATTACTTTGGGTTTTGGGTTTCAGGTTTAGGGTTTAGGGTTTGGCGTTTAGGGCTTAGAGTTCAAGGTTTAGGGATTATGGTGTAGGGTTTAGGGTTTTGGGTTTAGAGTTCAGGGTTTCGGGATTATGGTTTAGGGATTAGACATTGGGGTCCAGGGCTGAAGATTTAGGGATTAGGGTAGGGTTAGAAGAACAGGGTTTAGGGTTCAAGGTTCGGAACCCCCGGGCCCGCAGAGATTCAAGGCCTTAGTAGGAACTGTTGGGTATAAAGCTTTTGAAGGCGTACATATCGGCTTTTGCTTGTAGTCCTACGACTCACGTATCTACACCGCAGTAGCGTCATACTGGATGTTTAATATCAAGTGTGTGATTTGACCCTAGTAGGGCACTCACGTTGGGGCTGGGGCTATTGGGAAGTTTTGGGTTTAGAGTTCAGGGCTGCCATGTTTCCTAGAATCTGGAATGTGCACACGGATGAGTCCTGGATGGTCGAGAGAAATATCAGCGTGGGCTGTGGAGAAGGGCACGGGTGCTTGTACTTGGATGACAAGGAGAGCTATACATGAAATAATTGTATACTTATCCGAAACCTGCAACATAATTGCCATTATTCAAAACCCAAATACCAAATTATTGGGTGATTGGACCATCAAGGGAGACTAGTAGATTATAACTGCCCCGCACTGCCAAGTAGGGGAATGACCTGTTCTTACAACTTGTCCAGCACTGATGACTCCGCAGGCATAATCACCCTAAACCCTAAACATACTGCGGATACCCAAAACCCTGCATGAGATCAGTATGACACAGTACCATAGTTCCCCAGGTTATGAGTGCTTAGGGTCATGCAGGATGTTTAGTATCAACCGGAATTTGGAGAAACTCCCGGTTAGGGCCCGGAATCCGGCGGTAACCTTACCAAAGCCATGCAATTACTTTTAGTTCGGAGTTTAGGGTTTCGGTCTTAGGTAATCAAATGGACAAGAGATGGAAGATTAAATGCGTATTCTCGTTGTATTTGGGTTCGGGTTCAGGGCATATCCCAAACGCAAGATTGGCAGAGTGCAAAAACAGCGGAGCCATAAATTATTAACTTATACTAGCCGACAAAGATAGCCCAAACAGGACTGAACTGGACCATGCTACCTGATCATATGTATCTTGAGTGGTTCCCTGCCCCTCTTGATTTCTTCCCTACCCTGACCCTAAACCCTAACCCCTGAACCATGACTTTAGGACGGAACGCCAGAACGGAGGACATACAGGCGTAAACCCTGAATCCACACATCAGAAAGACAAAGTCTGCTGAGAGCAGGACATTCTGCCTGATGCCGTTGGGTATAGGTTTTAGGGTTGAGGGATAGGGTTCATGGTCTAGGGTTCAGGGTTTAGGATTCGGGGTACCGTACAATGTACCTGGAAAGCCAGTGGCGCATAATTATAATCTACCTTCCCTTGTTTTGCTACCTCTTTGCTAGGGTAGGTTTGCGGGGCCTTGTAAAACATAAAAATTGGTTATACAGGGATTAAGGGAAGGAAAATCTTAACTATTGTCCAACCTACCTGTGTTTGGCCTAAAGAGCTAATCAATTTCGGCAAGTAGCTTGGCGTTTCAGGCACATCTTGACGGCTCTTTAATCCACCATTCAAAGTTGATCTGTTAGCTCCCTTAGCATGAAATAGATGAACCTCAAGAAGGTAGACTGCTATCTTTGTAGTAAGGTCGCACCTAGCTTAGGCCTAATGTATTGGAGTATGACTTGGGGCTTCAAGCTCGCGAGACTAGCTGCCTTTCTATGTTTAGGGGCCCTCAAGAGGCTCTATAGGGAATAATGGAAAAGAAAATGGAAACTACAGGGATTATAGGGGTTATATTGGGGTTATATATTGGGTATATAACGGCTATGCAGTGTTCAGAGTTATCGTAAATTTCCGCGATCTCCCCTAATAGTGGTGCATCAAATGGAAAAGAGCAAGGCAAACCGAAAGGAGACTGGGGTTATATGGGGGTTTCCTAAAATTAGGGGTACCCTTTTTGGGGGTCCCTATAATAAGGATTATAGCATTTTGGGGTCTATATTGGGGTTCCTCCTATTTTGGGAAACTACCATATAGAGTTTATAGGAATTTGGGCTCATGGTATCTTGGCAGTTGAAGCCAATTTTGAGGCACAGTTGACCGGTGTTCATGAGAGCCCTATACTTGGAGGTTCACGGGACATATTAACTACACATAAGTGGGGTGGTTCTAACCCTACTTATAAGTAAGGTAACCCCAACAAGGCCATGTAGGGAGATTCTACGTAGGGTTATAATCCCAGTTATGAGTACTTACTAAGTCCCATGAACGCCTATACATCCATATAATGCTTTTGAAGGTTCCCAGCTATAAGTGATTATGTACTTAGTTCCAGGAACCTCCAAGTAGAGCAAGGCCTTTTTTTGTAGGCGGGGGGGGGGGGAAGGAATGCAGAGCCTAAGATGTAGAGCTCAGCCAAGCGCCTCAACGCCTAAACCGTGGGGCACAGGATTTAAATGGGTTTAGGGCTTAGGCTTTCTCATGGGGCAGGACTTTGAGCTGACGCTGAACTTTCAGGCCTAGGAATCAGCGACCTTGGCCATGCCTGGAGACCTACTGTTGAGAATCAAAATCCTGCATGACCTTCGTATACTATAGTACCATTGTTCCCAAGGTATAAGGTACTTAGGGTCATGTAGGATTTCTATTATCCACCGTAGCTCACTGTTGTTATGGGAAGCAGTTGCAGGGCTTCAGGGCTGGGGACAAGGCAGTGGATCTCTAGGAAAGCCTGAGACCTGACACCCTAAACCAAAGACCCTGCAGCCTAAAGCTTTCGGGTAAAGACTAGACCCATGGTAACAGGAGGGTGGCGTATTCGTTCCCGTGATTGAATGTCCCTTTTGGGCTTCGGGTCAGAGGTTTTACAGTTTGACTGAAGGTGTGGCTTGAGAAAACAATGCCAGATGACGCTAAGGTGCTGGCACTCGTAGGCAACAGCATGGACTTCGGCGAACCACCCGTTCTAAGGAAACGGGATTGCGCGAAACTTTACCCTAAAACCTCAACTGCCAACAGTCCTGAACACTGCTAGGCATGAACTCTGAACCTATTCATGTCAAGGGCTTCGGCTTACGCATGTTGAGCTCGAAGCCTCAAACTCTCAATCCTGAATCCAACAGTTCCAACGCAGAAAAAACACCAACACAGCAAGCTTTAATTAAACCCTACACATTTCCAAGCCGTAAGCCTGAAACTCTGAGCTCAAAAGCCCTGAACCCCCCAAATCTTGCCCAAACCCTAGTAAGCACTACATCCAAACCAAAGCCCCACATCCAAACTCCAACCCCTTGGAACTCCACAAAGCCTGCACGCAAACGCCAGAATCACAAATCCCAAACCCCCGAAATCGCTGCAATCCTACAACAACACAAGCCCTGAGCCCGAAAGCTCTCTTTATGCCTAGAAAACAATACTGTCCACTTCATCCTTAATGTTCCACTGTGTTCAACAAAATTATCCATTGCTTGACCTTCCGCAGTATACTACTCAACTAGAAGGATGGAACTGTGCGCCCCTCGTTTGGGCCAATAATCCGGGGGTCCTTCTGTAATAGCTGTACCCAATAAATTCCTAGAAGCCCGATTAGGGGCCATAGTAGTTAGGATCCAGGAGACAAGTAGCGGCCCATATCGAGGCCTTAGAACCCTAAACCCCAGACACTAAATCCTAAACCCTAAATCCGCTCCCCGCAGAGCCTTTGGCGAGGAACCGTAGGCGTGGAGATGGGCGTTAGAATTCCACGCCTCACCGGAATAGGGTTTGCATGGCTGGTGTCCAGAAAGAGTTCTGTGCCTTTATTGGGATTTAGAGTTGTTTTTTGTTTTTCTGGGCTTCCGCTGCCAGATTTTGTGGCCTACGATTTTGGGATTGGGGTTTAGGGTTCTTGGGCTTTAAGGCTCAGGGGCCGTAGGCTTTAGGTTTTTAGGAATGTAAGCGCCCGAAAGGAATGGAATGAGGTTTGTGGATACCGTACCTCATACGTATATGTGCGACTGATCAGTGTAGACTACTGCTAATTACTCACTCAGTTTTTTTTGTTTTTGAATCTTGTCTTGAGCAGCTTCACTGCATCAATACGTTGCAAAGCCAACAGTCTGAACCTACATCAGAAGTGGGAGAAGTGCGATGAAAACGGTCATCTCGCACGTCATGGGTTTTCAGAAGTGGCGCGCGACCAAAACCACGCATATCGCTTGCCAAAGCAAGCCGCGCCCACACGTCTGGAACTGCTCTAAGGAGTGCATCCGGCTGGCACATGAGTAGCGTTGTTTGTGGTTAAACCCAGTAAGGTTATATTCCTTGTCTAAAATACTTACCCCAAAAGGAGGATATAATCTTACTCTATATTGGGTACCATAGTCTCCCCCAATAAAACACGACTCACATGTTGAAATCAATTACCGCAGCTTTCCTTGCCCGAGCAGGTGGACCTCATCAATCTTGAAGCTACATACACCCAAAGAGTCCAGGTAGCTATATAGTATATATATATATACTGAGGGCCCAAAAGGGTTTCCCAATGAGTACTTGATTGCCCATGTATATACTGTATAGCTACATGGACCCCTTAGACAAATGACAAAGCAAGCGCAGATAACCTTTTCAGGATGGTCCGATGTGGGCGTTAACCAATCTGCTCCCAGCATTCTGTAAACTTCCGAAACGCTGAACAGGGCCCAAATCACAGGGCTGGTAAAGCAGAACTGGCACTTTGCTAGCTAAAGTACTAGAAAAAAACAAAACCATGCCCTGAAACGTAAGAGATCCCATGTGCAGTATCTCATATGACCTAGAGTCCAAACTCATCCCAGTATCCCCCTGATAAACACCGAGAATACTCTCCTATATGACTCCCTTCAAGGAGTTTAGAGTATAGTACATATCCTGGGTTGCTGTTAAGGAACTTAAATTAAGTTACCATAATAGGTATATACAGTAAATAATAGGGTTTCCCCAATATAGAAACTTAATTTAAGTTCCTTAACAGCAACCCAGTATCTGACGGGCATCAGTACAACAGGGACCCCGGTCAACAGGGACCATGATTTTGACAACTCCTATTGGTTTAGAGTTTATGTTGGGGTTATAGTTATAGTGGGATAATGGAAAAGAAAATGGAAACTACCATGGTTTAGGGTTAAGGGTTTAGGGTATCCCCTCAAATAATACCTATATTCCCCTTCAACTTCCCCTGCAGCGCCAAGGAGTCAGTATCGCTTCCAACTTGAGCACCCCCCCCCTATTCAGACTCAAGTGTGCGCTACATACGTGAGGGACGAATGGAGGGCGATGTTGCGTAATAGAGAGAAGAAATCATGGCCAAGGTATATCAGAAGAAGTACTAGAAGCTGCGTGCAGAACGGGAGGTAGACAAGGCACTGATTGTTCGCAATATGATGGCCCCAGACTCAGACTGGATAAGCTATGTAAGGGGAGAAATCACAATAGCGGCGTCCCAAAACGTCATCTTGCATCGAAACCCCCTCTGAAATGAACCATAACACACTACCTCATAGAACGCCATTCTTAACATGGCAAGCGTGAACCCTAAGCCCCTGAACGTTAACACACTTCCTTTCGAAGCCTCAGGATGACATCCCATAGTTGATGAGGATTTGCTTTTGGGGTCTAGGGTTTTAGGGTTTAGGATTTGGGGTTTAGGATTTTAGGGTTTAGGATTTGAGGTTTAGGCTCAATAGTCAACTTGACAAACACGTGTTTACAAGTGTACTTGGCGGGTCTGGAACCCGAAGGTCCGACCAAATATGCTTGCCAAAGCCCTAAACCTAAGCCCTTAAGCTGCCCAATGCAGGGTGCAGATGCCTGGAGTCAACTGGAGCACTGCATAGCTAAGCGCGTTCATTTTGGAGTACCCCAAAACCTCAAAAAAGGTTTGAAATGGTTTAAATATCACGCTTATGCCCAAGCCCCTAATCCCTAAACCCCAATCCCCTCACCGCCCGGGCCTTGCAGCTTTCGGCACGGCTTCATTGGAAGAATTGGAAAACCTGCGTTGTGGTCATTTCCTAACACCTCTACCTGGACCTCAAAACTAGGTGAAATAATGGCCCACAACGCCTGAAACTTGTAAAGCAAACCCTTATGAATCCCTACAACTTGTTAAACAAGCCCATTATTCTCCGGGTCTGAGTATATACTAAAATAGCTACATGGACACGTTGAGTCATAATGGTCTTGCCAGGACAAGACCGTAGATCAGCTTGGATGAAAACTTAGGTTGCAACTACCTCCCCCCCCCTCCAATTTTTGCGGTTTCCTCCATCCACCGCAGGGTTCCTGGAACTTGCAAGGCTAGTAATGGTAGGGTTAATTTGGGAGAATATTAGGCCAATATTACGCTATTAGGGTCATATTATGAGAATCGAGCTTGTCCCACTTAGAGGCTTCTCCTCTAGAGCTGAGGGCTTGCACCCAAAGACACCAAGAACGTGAAACCTTAATTGGAAAGCCGAAATGGCATGTTGGGGTGTGCGTCCACATTGGTCATATCAACCGGATGTGTCTAAGTATAGTCCCCCTTAAGTAGATAGAATATGGGGTATATGGGGGTCTTACGATAATATACCCGAAGCCATATTCTATCTTCTTAAGGGGGACTTTGTACGTATTCATGCATATGTGAAAGATGCTCTGAATTTTTGAGAAACTGAAGATGAATGTAGAGCCTTTGTGGGGGCGGGTGTTCTCACAGCCGGGGAACCCTTCTAGTCCCAGCGGGGATTCTAAAAGTCTGTCGTGATGACTGCCTTGGGCTTTTGAGATATCCAACTTATTAACCAACTTACTAAGTCCCCATGACTCTCAAGGTATAATTCGTCCTAAAGTAGATGGCTTGGGGAGAAATATCGGAAAAGAGAGTTGCGTCATTTATGCTAGATTTGAGTGGTTCTCTCTCTCTCTCTCTCTCGCTCACGTTAACGCCTCCATTCAATTAATCTATACAAATCTCTATGAGTCTCTAGAACCTTCAGAACTTCCTCTTCTAATGGTGCTATATAACTCTAATTTCTATGATCTTAATAATTCCCTCCAACCCTCGAATCTATTTCTTAGAGTCATTCCTTTATTGAATTTCTATATTCCTGACATCAGTCCTGGACCCACGCCCGACCACACAAGGAGCAGGATTTGACGGGGCACCAGGGCACAACCAATATATTCGGCACCTTTGGGAGCCCCAAACCTTAAACCCTGAACCCTAAACCCTAAAACCTAAACCCTAAACCCCGAACCAAAAACCCACCCAACCCTGAACCCTGAATTCCAAATCTTCCTTCATCATCCTAGTTGTCAGCTCATGTTCCAATATCTGTTCCCTCTGCTTCTCCACTCCTCCCTAAGGCCACCAACACCTAAGTCGACCCTAAAGTGACGAGGTATTGTAGAATAATCTTAATTCCCTATTTGAGGTCATTTTGGTACTATTCCCTACATAAAGCATCTTTTGGGTGAGGTCGGGTGAGGTCGCTTTAACTTGCGCTGTAAACAATGAAGCAAACTCCAAACGTTGAGTCATGCTAAACCCTGTATGCACGCCAACCACGAACCCTACACCCTACATTTACCCTAAACCCTGCACCCTATACTAAACCCCTAATCAACTCCAAACGCTCAACCCTGAGCCCCAGACCCTCGACCTTGAAACCTATAGTTGCCGAGTTTCCTGGCTCAAGAAAGGTAAGCCTTCAAACTATGGTAGGGTAATATGAGCTACAGTCTAACTTCCTAATATCCCCCTTAATAACCCTTATAATACTCCCCTATATTGTCTCCTATATAACCCCCTAAATGGCCTTTAGACTATGGCTCATATAGAAGGTTACCTGCCCCAGTACTCAGAAAGAACAAACCTAAACGCTAAACCCTAACCCTAAACCCCTTTAACACTCCGGAGCCTGCGCTCCACATATTCGGCGCGCTGCTTGGCATCGGCTCGCTCAGCCTCGTGGACCTTCCGGAAAACCGGATGGTTTGGGGCTTGCCCATAAGGTCCATGTAGGTATATGGTATACACTTAGAGCCTCCAAGTATATGCTATAAATACCTACATGTACCCTGTGGGGCTTATGAGGGCTTGGGGCTTATAGGGGATGAGAGCTGGCATAGGGTTTAAGGTTTAGGGCCTGGGTTTGAGGGCTTCGGGGATAGGATCTAGGGTCAGGTCTTTTAAGGGTTATCGGGCTTAGGGCTCTGGGCTTGGGGTTCAGGGCTTGGGGTTCAGGAGTTCCTCAAAATTGGGAGACTTTTATGTACCCTAGGCGTCCCTCCCAAGACCTGTGCAGGGATGCTTTCTGAGAGCCCTAAACCCTGAACCCTAAACATTGAGCCCTAAAGCCTGGGGTCTGAAAGCTCCCATCCGCAGGAGCCAGCAGATTTCATCCCCTCCCCAACCACAAAACCCCCAACCCCCCTGAGAATACATATGTCCAGTATACACATAATGCTATGTGGTTTTGACCTTTGTTTGGGGTGGGTTGGGGTGGTTCATTCTTATTATTATTACAATTCTTCTTATCGTTTCATGATTTTTACTGAGTTATGGCGGGGTTAATGATGATGGGCGAAATCTCAAACAAGCTGAAGTTGCATGCGTCTCACGAACCACAGCAGCTTGGATAGGCTTGATGCACTCCCTCTCTCAAGAGGAGGATTCTGATACCATTCACGTGTACTGAAAGAGCAATGTACGCCCAAACCCTCCTTTCACTGTTTAGGCGGTTTCGGTACCCTAGAACCGTAAGCCTGGACCCCAAAGACAACTACTGTACTTGGGGAGCATCTTAGACAAGCCTTACAGTGGCTTTTCCCCAAATAAGCCACACAGGTTACCTATACAGCACTTTATGCATCTAGGGCGGAACCTACATGTTGGGTGAACTCTTAACCAGCTCACATGCTTGTATGCGCCATGATACTGCAATCCCCCATATATAGGGACCCCTAAAAATGAACTTCCAACTCTTGGGCAGCCCACCTAAACCCTTGACTCTAAACTTGTGCACGCTCACGGGGTTTACATTGAGAGTTACAGAAACCAATCTTTTCTGCATTTCAGAGTCCAAGGTGTTCTGGTAGTCTCGGGATTCACGCGGCCTGGTTTGTAGAGAGTCTAGCCTGCCGCTCGGGGGAGGTGTGGTATTTCTTTTCGTCGGGCTCTAAGATTTCGGGCGTTGGAGGGAAGGGATTCGGGTTTGTTGATGGCTTGCAGCAGCAGGTTTTTAAATCTCGAGTCCACATCTGGCTTTGAAGCCAACCATCACAGCATCCACGAAGGCATGTCGAAGGGGTGCTTTGCACCATGCTTCTGAGGAGTCCAGATGTATTGAATCGAAAGGCCACGAAGACTGCCAGGAATGTCCAGATCCTTCTGCATGAGGATTGAAGCTGAAGGCCCCGTAGATGCGCTGGGCGATGTCGTCGGCGGCTTGCCTCGCCTCCACACGCATAGGATGGCGGCCCAAGCGAGCACGGGTCTTCAAACAGGATTGGTCCTTCCTCTCCAAGGCTCTGTTGAGAGTCATGGTTCAAGGCTAGGGGCCGCTGGACGCGGAGCGCATGGGAGAGAGTTTGCCAAGCTTCCACGCGTGAAATCTGCCGAAAGACCCCCCACAATCCCTTGTAACGCCCACATATTCCTGGGGAGATGGTTTGATGATAGTGGGACCTGTCACAACGCCACGGCGTAGGTTAAAACCCGTGGAACCTAAAGTTCTAGTCAGGTAGAATCCTTAGAATCCTAGATTCTCTCATAAATACTTGTATAGTCAAAGATACCTACTTACCTAGTTCTAAATGCTGGATCAAACCAACCACCTTGAATAAAGGGACTTTGATAGGAACCCCAAACAGGGGAACCCCAAGAATATGCTAGGAATACAAGTAAGAGGAATATACCAAATTACCAGGGTCCTCATATTCTTATGGTTCTTGGGGTTCCATGTTTGGGATTTCCCATTAAAAACCCTGCATTGAAGAGCTAAACGTTACAACAACCTAAACCCTAAACTCGAAGCCCCCTTAACCCTAAACCGCAAACCCTAAGCCCCCTAAACCATAAACCCCAAGCTGCCTAAGCCCCTTCAACCCTAATGTTGAATGAAACCAACTACCTTGAAGCAGCCCGCTGCAAACGCAGATCGCATGCCTTCCTGAGAGCCTCCACGGTGCCCTGCACCTTTACAGCCGCAATTTCGAGGTCTCCAGGGTTTAGGGTTTAGGGCTACGGTTGTAGGGTTCAGGGAATAAGAGAGAATCAAATGGACAAATCAATTTAGAAATGACATGGAAACTGAGGGTGTGTAGGGATCTAAATATACAGAGCCAGAGTTTAGGATTTAGGGGCTAAGGGCTTAGGGGTTGAGAGTTTAGGCTATATTCCTAGGGATTCAAATATACCACGACTACATGCGTTGGGCCAGAAAGTCTATCAACATTACCTACATTGGGCTATTGGGATCTTGAGGAAAATTCCAATTAGAACATATAGGTTCCAAGACGTTTAACGCAGGACTCCTAAACCCGAAGCCCTGAACTCCTAAACCCTGAACTCCTAAACCGTAAACTCCTAAACCCGAAGCCCTCAATTCCTAAACTCCTAACCCTAAACTCTTAAACCCTAAGCTCTTAAACCCCAAGCTCCTGAGCTCTAAACTCCTGAACCCTGAAATCCTAAACTCTAAACTCCTAAAGCCTAAACTCCTAAACCCGAAACTCCTAAACCATAAGCCCTAAACTCGTAAACCCTAAACTCCTAAACTGCTAAATCCTAGACTCCTAGCTAAACCCTAAAATTCGAAACCCTGAGCCCGCTTAATTCCCTAAACCCTAAACCGCTCTCAGCCCGAGCAAGCGGAAGCCGCCGCTTGGCCCTCTAGGTTAGGGTTTAGGGTTCAGGGTTTTGGGGTTCCGGGGTTGAAGAGTTAGGGTTTTAGGGTTTTCAACGGGTTCAGGGTTTACGGTTTGGGGTTTAAGGTCTATAGGGTGTAAGGGCTTTAGAGGTTTAGGGTTGAGTGTAGGGGTGAGCGCTGGGTTAGGCATTACTACACAGCACTAGGGCACGTCCAGAACTGTCTTGGCTATTGTCGGAACCTTTAGCCCTGGACTCTAAACCTCTGAAACCTAAAACCCTAAATCTTAAACCCAAGACCCTAAACCGTAAACTTAAACCTTCACACTCCATCTAGAGTTTTAGGAAGTTCGAAGACGCACCTGTAACCTCAAAGGCCTATAGCTTTCGGAATCTTCACCTCTCAATTTGCCCACGGGGCTCAGGCTCTGGGGACTCGTGTGTAACCGTTACCGCGAAAGTGGCTTACTTTTTTACAGGTATCATGTGAGTAGCGTTGTTTAGTGGCTGAGCCTTGTACGATTATAATCCTTATACCCCAAAGGGGCATATAATCTTACTCTATACTGGGTATCCCAAAATAAACCACTACTCATGTGTAAGAGACCTTTCCAGGCTTTGCCAGCACTCCCTCCACTCAGCCCTTGACACGGAATTTTGCTACTGCTAAGAGTTTAGGGATGAGGGTTCAGGGTTTAGGTTTTGGGAGGGGCATTTTAGAGGGTGGTAGGTTGGCAACTGCCCCGCACCCAATACAATTGCAATGTTGGGGGGCTGTTTCGGGTCGGAGGAAGCACCCCAGCTACAGGTGTACATCATTAGGGTTTAGGGTTTATAGGGGTGAATCACAATAGGAATATGTCGAGGGACCCTTGAGATGTGTTAGGATTTTGACAAGGTTCTAGGGGATTGGAGAGGGTACATTTTCTGAGAAGGACACAGAAAAGCACGTACGGTTATGAGGGGCCCCAAAAGGGGCCATGATTTCGACTCATATGAAGTATGCAGGGTTTGTCAGGCTAGGACTGGTGAGGTTTGGGAGAGGATTAAACGCTCGGGGTCTGGCGGTCAGAGAGAGAGAGAGAGATGTATATATATATATTAGTATATAAGGGCTCAGACAATGTGAGCGCTGAACAAAATGCATTTACAGCAAGGTGCATTTTTTTTTGCCAGGCAGCCTGCAAGTCCTTTCTGGGAGAATCTTTCTTCTAAAGCTTACAGGTTTTCGGGGCCCCGAAATCCTGAACCCTAAAATCCTAAACTCTAAGTCTTTAAAATCCTAAACCCCTAACCCCCTAAACCCCAAACCCTAAATCACTACACCCCTAAACCCGATATCCCCCCTCGCCTTTAAAAGATTTGCCTTAAGGGTCCAAGTACTAATCAACATCTACTTAGCTAAAACCTATACTATTAATATTATTAGACTAAACTCAAGTACGTCATTATTGTGTACCCTCAACCCTAAACCCTATATACCCCTATGGATCCCCTTAAAAGGGTCTAATCATTGGTTACTTGGCCCTAAGCCCTAAACCCTAACCCTACCCTTTCCCATGGCATGGAGGCCTTCGCCAGGTGCAGCCGGAGAGCTGCCTCCTCCAAAGCCGCCTCTTCAGGTTCAGGACTTTGGGAGTTTAGGGAGTTTTAGTGTTTGGGGGTTTCAGGTTTGGAGCTTTGGGGCTTTGGGGATTGGGGTTCAGAGCTTAGGGGTTTAGAACCGCCTCTCAGGGTTCAGGAATTTGGGAATTAGAGAACGAAGGAGTTTAGGGTCTATGAAGGGGTTCAGGGCAAAGAGTTTAGTGTTAAGGGTTTAGGGGTTTAGAGTTTAGGGGTTTATGGTTCAGGCTTAGAGTTTACACTTTAGGGGTTCAGCTTTCAGTGGTTTAGGGTTTATAGGGGTATTGAATAGGGTTTGTGTCCGGTTTTGGCCGACTGTTGAGCGGGTTACGGCGTATTGTGGGAGTCCTCATGGGTACATGATCTGCTCCAAGTGAAATCCCAGAACCCTCGCCGCGATAGAACCCCAGACCAAGACTGCTTGAGTGTAACCGCGTGTTTGCTCGTGGGTCTACTGGTAGGGTCAGGGGCGACCATACATATACATATATATACATACATACATGTGTATGTGTGTGTTCTCAATATAATCACGCCTGCTAACATTATAGTAACACTCGTTACGCGCATAAATTTACTTGCCAATTACCCTGACCCTCCACATAGTGGTCCAGGATTCAGATGCATTTGGGTGCAACCTTCGCTGGGCTATGCGGCTATGCACCTGCCATCTCCCCCAGTACTCGGCTACATGCTTCGAAAAGTCATTGAAAGCAGACTAAAATGCCAGTGATGGCTCAACTCTGAGTGACAACACCCAAACCTTAAACCCCCAAACCTGAAAACTTTACGGTCTCAGTCTCACGCTTCCGGCTTTGTGGCCCTCAACTGCAAACGCCAAAACCTATATGCAGACTTATGTAGCCTCGATGTGCTTCGCAAGGTCCAGGGGGTCTAGCGCAAAAATAGGTAAACTAAAAACCCAAAACCAACCAACACGGCCCGTGATTCTACATACCTTTGGGTTCATGTAAGGGATATAGGACCAGGTTAGGGTCTGGGATATCGGCCTTAGTATGAGGGGACAGCGCCCACAGGCCCAGCACTAGCCTCCGAAACCACCCCGGCCCACCACCCTCTGCAAGGGCGAACTTCGAGCGGAGTCCTTCTACACCTACGGTATATTTCATAACACCCGTAAAACCCAAATCCTAACACGCACAATTGCATAGATCGCTGTATTTTATATACACACGCATTTTCTGACACATACGTACACATGTATTACAAAAGTGGGTAACTTATACACATCTAGGCGATCATGTAGGCATGTATAGAAGGGTGTGTGTGTGTGTATACAATGATAAATACATCCATGGCTCAGCCCTCAAATGACACCTAATCCCATAAAAGCCGACCGCCGAAACCAAAGCTCTTTTCTAGGCACCAGCCGATAGACCCGAGCCCTACAGACCCTTGACTCCCAAGGACCGCAAGCAGTTGAACGTATCCCTAAACCGAAACCTAAACCCGAAACCTCCAACTCCGGCGCCCTGAACTTAAAACCCAAATCTTCCACCCGAAGGGTCCAAGTGCCCAATTACCCAAGAGGGTCCAAATGCTCAATAATTTGGTATTTGGTTCTGGGCAACAGTAATCATGATACAGGTATTAAATAAGTATACAAGAATTGAGTACTTGGACCCTCAGGGAACCATATGATTACCCAAAAACCTGCAATACAAGTACAATCGTCCAAACCCCACGTACTCAGATACTGGGTACTGAACACCCACTCCAGACCAACAACCTGTGTCTTTGTTGGAAGCAGCTTTCTTAATCTTCTAGGATACCGTACTGTAGACAAAAAATCTGTAGCGCTTACGCTATGGAAGCCCAGGAAGGAACATGAAATACAACGCTTCAAACCCCAATATGAACTATAGTCTAAACTTCTAACCCTAAACCCCTTAACCCGAAAGCCCTGCATGGAACCAGAAGCCCCAAGTCCAGACTTGCACTTGCCCAGCCTGCCGTTCTTCCTGCATGTTCAAAGCTTTGACAGCACGGGGGCTTGGGTTCCCTCCCCCAGTGTTTACGGCCTAGGGTTTAGGGCTGCTTTAGGATCTACTGGTTTAGGGTTTAGGGTTTAGGGTCTATGGGTTTAGGGTTTAGGGTTTAGGGTCTCAGGGCCTAGGGTTTCGGGATTAGGGATTTGGGTTTAGGGTATCATGTAGACCATGCTGCGAACGGTCTGTCTTTTACCTGCAGAAGGCATCTGATATACGTAAGAACTGCGCTCTTTTGGATACTGCCCCTGTTGAGAGTAATTAGATAGTATATATATATATATATTGAAATGATATAAATATAAATATATATATATATATATTGGAGCCCTTACTACTACCCCTATTGTAGACCACAGCAGGGTGGAGGCAGTGCCCAAGCACGATTGCAGAATCCCAACAATGCCAGGCCTCTCGACACCGACAAAGCACAAGCCCTCAAACCCCTGGTTTGGGGTTTAGGGTATGCCCTAAAACCACAAACCCGCCGCAGCCTACACCTCTTAACCCAAACGGGCACCTCTTAACCCAAACGGTGAAAGTAGGTACGGTTTTGGGGCTTAGGGGTTAGATTTTAGGCTTTAAGGTAGTTTAGACCTAGGTCCTATAAGTATATACTATACCTCAATGGACCCTTTGGGTAACCCATCAATTGTGTTGTTGAAGGCACCCCGCTTTAGAACCGATTCTGCAATCGATGACAGCACGTCACCTTTTGAGCTCTTAACTGGGTTGCTGCTAAGGAACTTAACTTGGTTGGCCTTTGGAACCCTTCGAAAAAATAGTATATAGGGTCCTTATGAAATCCATTAGGCAAAATATTTAAGTATCCCAAAGGCCAACCCAGTTGAATTCAATTAAATCATAGAGTTTCCCCAACTATAGCAACTTCATTCAAGTTCCTGAACAGCAACCCAGTTACTTGCATCCGAATGCCTAGGGACCAAAACCCTGAATCGCACAGCCATGATAGAGCCGGAGCCTTTACCTCCAAAATGAAAGTTGAGACTTGTAAGCCCTAGAGCCTGCACACTGCACATGTAAAGCCCCTCACTGAAGAAACCCAAAGCCCCAAAAAACTTCGGCCCGCGTCCGTCAGCCTTACTGGCATCCTGCTTTTACAGTAATAAATTCTCTGAACCTAAACCCTGAATCTATTGCCATGACTAACCTCTTCAAGCCAATATGGAAGCCTTGCAGCCACAACCCTAGGAGGGTTTAGGGTTTGGGGACCACAGCCCCAATCCTCTTCCGATCCAAGAAGTGCGTTGCTGTTCAACAGCCACAACAACAGGCGGACAACACTGAGCCCCTAGCCCCAAGAAGAGGCCTTAAACACAAAAGTCTTGTAACTAAAAACGCTACCTGCTTACCGTTTTCAGCCCAGTGAATCCCGAACCTCAAGCTACCCCCGAAGCTCCAAGCCTTAGACCCTGTTGCTCAAACCTTTGACCTGAAATTGGCTATATACACGTGAGCCATACTCTAGACTCCTTAAAAGAAGATTATGCATGGGTAGGGCAGTATTACAGGGGTTATTAAGGGGGACGCTAGGAGTTCAGACTTTAGCCACGTAAGGTGTAGGGCTCAGGCCAGCTTAACTACCCTCAGGGCTTAGGGTTTAGGACCTACATACCCGTCGTGCTCGATGGAAGGTTATGTTCATGAAAAGGCCAGGCCCCGAACCAAAGTCTACCTCTCCCAGAAGGTCCAAGTCAGGTACTCGGGTTAAGGGTAATATACTGTTGATACTACAATTCCTGCATGACCCTGGTATACTACAGCACCATTATTCCTAACGTTTATGCAGGATTGTTAGTATCCACCGCAGTACTATGTAGTACTTATAGTACAGGTTTTGGGCAAGTACATTATCATCATATCATCAGGTGCTTTGACCCTTAGGGTCTGGTTAAACATAAATGAGGAGATAGATCCTGAGAGTGGCCCCCCCAAGAATAAGATAGTGTCCGTGTTCTTTCCAGTCCTGCGTTGAAGCATGCTACCCCTGAACTCCAGACCCTACACCCTATATAAGCCCTGAACTTAAACGCCTGAACCCTAAACCCCTGAACCCTAAACCACTAACCCCTGAACCCTAAACCCCAAACCCCTGAACCCTAAACCCTTAACCCCTAGACCCTGAAAGGACCCAATGTCCTCCTCAAACTGTCGTTCCATAGCTGCGGCTTCCCGCTGCAAGGCAAAGAGCTCCTACGGTTGATGCTTACCCAGATGGTCCTTGAGCTACAGAATATAGGGTTTATAGGGTTTAGGATTTAGGGTTTAAAATTTAGGGTTTAGGATTTAGGGTTTAGGATTTAGGGTTTACGGTCTATACTTAGGGTCCAAGGGGTTCCCATATGACTACTTCAGGACCCAAGTCTATACTATATAGCTACATGGACCCTTTCGGTAAGAATCCTCCATGAGTTTTGCTCGACTTTATTGGGATGCTGTTAAGGAACTTAAAACAAGTTACTATCCTATTTCTTATTTGCTGAAAAACTACCCATGTTACCCGTGTTATGGTAACTTAATGAAGATTCCTTAACGACAGCCCAGTAAAACACCACTAGTTTCCCCCCAGAACCTAGCACTACAAAGTGAGCCCCGACCCTGAACCATGGACCCAAAAAGGGGAAAACAACATTCCCAAGGTACAAGGTTCTTGGCGTCTATGGTTGAAGGTCTGGTTGGTGATAATGAAATCATGCATGGCCCTAAGTAGCCTGAACCTGGGGGGTTATATAGTATTATAGCAAGGCCATAAGCAACCCATAGCTTGGGAATTACCTTCGGTTCTGGGCTGTGGTATAAGGGAGAAGTTTGAGATTCAGGGTTGAGGCTTTGAATTTCAGAGCAACGGTGAGTGTGGGGTGTAGGCTCAGGGTTGAGGGCTGTATGGTGATTTCTCGCAGTCGGAGGATGTAGGTTGGTTCAGGCTTGAACGTTCGGGCCAGGGGATTAGGGTTGTGAATTTGGGTTGGGGGCGTAAGGTTCCAGATTTGAAGTTTAGGAAATCGGGTTGAACATGTAGCCAGGGCTCTCAAAAGGGTCGCCCCTAGGCATAAAGTGCAACCAAATTTGGGTTAGACAGGCTTCCTCAGCGTGTCCCGTTGACTCAAATGGGCAACTCCTGCATGTAAGATGCAGAGGTTCCTCTAGAATTGAGCATAGGCTTGCAAATATGCATGCACTCTAAGCGTTGCACCTTAAACTGCCTACAAAGACGGTTTGGAGTTTAGGGGGAATCCTTCAGACTAGTCCCCTAAACCCTAAGCCCTATCTTCAGTGCGCACTCCTCCCTGGGCACCAGTAAATCCAGAAGGCAACTAGAGAACGGATCATTCGGGTTTCCATGCGAATGACGTACTTGAAAGGCACCCTTTATGAACCTCTCTCCCTTTATAAAGAAACAAGGGCCCTAAACCCTAGAATCTAAAGTCGCTATCTAGATAAAACAGGGTTGCCCTGACCCTAAACCCCAACCCCAAAACAAGGACCGTGCGGTAGGGTTAGGGTTCTACCTAGACCCTAAAATCATTGAACCCAAAGCCCGAAATGCACCAAAAAGCCTACAGCCCCAAACCCTGAATCCCCAATCCATAAACCTTAAATCCTTAACCGCAGAAGTACACAGGACAATCCTGCGGACCCGTGGAAAAGGCAAGTCAATACACATCATGATCCTGGACCCGGTTCAGGTTTTCGGGATTTACGGTTCGGGATTTGGGATTTGGGAATTTAAGGTTTAGGGTTTGGGGCTTAGGGATTTCGGGTTTAACCCTAGTCTCCAAAAACTCAAAACCCGACACCCTACACCCCCAAACAGCTAAAGCCCTACACCCCAAATCCAGATTTCAAAGCCCTACACCCTGAAGACCCGTAACCCTACACTCTAAACCCAGACTTCGAAACCCCAACCCCCTCTATATGTTAAGACCCTAAACCCTAAATCCCCAAAACCTTAAACCCTAAATCCCTAAAGCGCTAAACGCACAAAACCCTAAATCCCTAAACCCTAAACCCTAAATCCCTAAACCCCTACACCCTAATCCCAACCTCTACACCCCTCCACCCCTAAGCCTTTAGGGCGTCCTTCTGGGTCTCTTCAAAGCGTCGGCGCCAGTGCGCTGCGGTCAAGCCTAAACATGCAACTTCCAGAATCTTGGGGTTCCCTTCTAAAAGGGTGCAGGATTCAGGGTTTAAGGTCAGAGAATTTAGGATTTTGGGTTTGGGACTTAAGGGTTTGGGGTTGGGGATTTAGCATTTAGGGTTGAGGAATTTAGGTTTGAGGATTTAGGGCTTAAAGTGCGTGCAGCGTTACGGTTTCATACAGGGACGTATGAGAATCTAAGCTGTACTATTTGTAAGGTTTTGAGTGGTATTTATTCATCGATATACATATACATGCATATGTCTAGTGGGACCTAGATGTGGACATACACACATACTATGAACAAAAGGTTTACGGTGAAGGGACTGCACAATTTGGAGTCCCGTTTTGTAAGCTGCTGCAGGAGTGAATCGCGGTATAGTAGGCCCCCCCTCTCTACGGAAACCCCCAAGATGTAGCAGCTGACGCAGCTGATAGCCCATCCCGACCCTTGATCCTCTAATGACCCAGACCCCCCATGTGCCCTTGAAGGGGGATTGGGGTTTAGGGTTTAGGGCGTGGAAGTTGTTGAGTTCTGAGATCCTGCAACACGCGAGGTTGTCAGTGCCAGGTTAGTTTGTGGCATGGGCATTTAGGGTCAAAACGCTGCTTGTGGCTGCTCCAAGTTCCTACAGCCAGGTGCTTCCGTGGATCACAAGCAGAAATAGCTGGAAGGGGGAGGCAAGTGATGAAAAGGGCTCAAGAGGAAGCTCCATCACAATTCATGATGTCTCGCACTGCGCACTGCTGCCTGGGATCTCCTTGCACCCCCAGTCCGAATAGCAGCTATAAGAACAGTAGAAAAACGATGATGATATAAAATAAGAATAACAAGAATAGCAGTAACCATGGCAATAACTACTAATTATGGTAATAGCTATGAGTAATGATACTAATACTAGCGATAATGTTAGCACTAAATCGTAAAACCGTTGGCCCTCTTTCTCAGGCCTCCAAGACCTCGAGGTTTACCGAAGAGCGAGGTTCGGGGGATCCGGTCACCAGAGCCCCAATGTAGGAGAGGGTTTAGGGTTTGGTGTTTAGGGTTTACATGAAGGTTCAGTGGGAACCCCAACCCTAAAATGTAGCTGAAAAGCGTTCACAATCCGAGACTCCACAGCAAGAAGCAGCTGAACAAGTAACCGCTTACAGAAAGGCGACTACTCAAGCACCACATGGTTGGATATTGCAGGTTAATCCAAAACATCATCTGAGACGCCTATGCAGTCCCTTCGATTCTTTTCGGCCCCTTCTGTTTATAAGCCCCCCAGACAGGTCCTCAGCAAAGACTAAACCCTCAATTCTGCACGCTCAACGCTGAACCCTAGATTCGTGTTTAGGGTTTAATTTGTAGGGCTTAGGGTCTAGGGTAAGGGTGACCCTAGATCTTACCCTCCATCCTCACGAAGCCTGAAGCCCTTGACCCAGAAGACACAAGAAAGGGAAAGCTCTGAGAACAGGACGCTCCTCACGCTTGTGACGCCTGACAGCTGGCCATGCAACCCTGTACATCAATATAATTCGGTTTAATTTAAGGTTTATAAGGGATTCGATTTAGGGTTTAGGGCTTAATAATTCCGATAGGGTGGCTTGTCAAAAGAGGGGTTGACAACAAACCCTTTCGAACCTAAACATGGGCCTTGGAGTAGGGGTCCTTCGGGCCGAATGAATGGTAGTTTCTCAAAATAAGGGAACCCCAATATGCACCCAAAATACTACAATCCTTATCATGGGGGCCACCAAAAACGTACCATGAATTTTGGGAAACCCCCAAATACCCGGAGATACAGGGCAAGGGTCTCGGACAGTCTCAGTCCTCTGACTGGAACAGGTAATCTCAGAACTCACGAAGACTTCACAGGAGTTGCTGCAAATTAGTTCCGTAGCGCAAGAAATTCGAACTGTGCACCCACAGGCGACCTAGCTGACGCGATTTAGAGCGTTAGGCTCTGGCACTACTGGACCGGTTCTTCCTTTCGTCTATCTAGACCCTTAAGCCTGAAGCCCTGATGACTTCGAAACAGATGTGAGGCGTCAGTCTCTGACGCCAGCGCAAGGCTCTTGGACCCCATATAACGGGGTCCCAAATCTTAGCCAGGAAGCCCTTGAAAGAGTCCTAAGATTGTGGAGGGAGATCATACACACAACCTGGTAATCAGTTTAGGCTTAATTAAGAGTTTCGTCTTTCGGATTTGCCTAGACCCGCATAGTACTCTCTACATAGAGCCCAAATACCCCGAAAAGAGAGACAGAGAAAGAGAGAGAGACATATGCATATATATATATGTAGACATAATGCACGGTTTTTATTTGTTGCGTGACGGAGAAAAGTCATGGTCATTGGCAAGGTAAGACAGCGGATCAGGTGTCAGCAAGTAATGGTGGTAGATACAATAACTAGTAAGGGCACGGTTGCTATTTGTTGTGTGGGCAACTCGTCATTGGAAAACTGGTCAGTGTGTTATCGCTTTCCAAGTTTCAAGGTATTTGTTGTCATTATCGTTTTTGGTGAGTGTGTTGTCGTTTTCCAATCAAAAACGCTGCGTCACGAGTCCAACGTCCATCCTTTAAATATCTCCTATGACCGGTACAAAATATGTCCCTGAGGGGTACTGGGAGGCTCATGGTAAAGGTTAAGGCTTAGATTCAAGCTGTTGTACAGGTTGAAACGGTTTGTAACAGGATTACGTAAACATTCAAAGTTCTGGCTCACAGCCTACGCTACCAAACGTACTGAATTCCTGGGGTTCAGGTTCCCCGAGGTGTTGCCAGATTTGTAATAGATTTTGTCTATCCTCATTTGTGCTTTTATCACGGACCATTTCTGAAGTTCCGTGTGGTCCATACAGTGAAGACCTGTGCGTGCTGCAAACCCCAAACCCTACGCCTTACACCCCGAAACCAACCTACTACCTAGTAAGCCGCATACTCCTTCACGTGAGGAATATTCCTTACTTACATCATACTCCTAGACCCTCCAACAATCCTCTACTTCAGCTTGAATACCCACTACTAGGGGGCATATAACCCCGATTGCATCAAAGGCATATCCCTTAGTTAAGGATGCCCCGGATATGAGCTACAGTCAATATTTCCTACAGAAATTAAAGGGACATGGGTTCCTTGTTAAAGACGATATGAGGGACCATACTAAACCACTGTGTAGGGTTCCTTAATAAGGCTTATATTGACATGAGCTCATACAAGCCACTATACAGCACAAACTCAATTTCCATTTCATGTTCCCTTTGCCTTTCCGTTTGATTCGTTATTGGGGGGGATACCCCGAAAATCTAAACCCATTTTGGGGGCCCTTACCCTAAACCCTGAAAACCCTTAACAAGGCTAATATTGACAGTAATTCATATGAGCCATAACCTAAATTCCTAGTATCGCCCTTAAAAAAATCTTATAATATTGCCCCACACAATCCCCTATACAAGAGCTTTGACTCTAAACCCTAAGCCCTATGTAAACCATCTTTAAGGAGCTTTGACTCCAGGTCATATGGATGGTGTTTTTTCGGTGGTTGAACCTAGTAAGATAATATTCCTTGCATAAAATACTATACCCAGACGGAGGATATATTCTTACTCTTTATTGTGTACCATAGTATTCCCAAATAAAATACGACACATATGCAGCTGAGGTCACGGCTTGCTACGCTCGCTTCGCGCGGCCTGTTGAGCGGCCTGGTTTCAGAGGCTTGGGCGAATCTTCGCCCCAAACCGGGAGGCGTCAGGACTTGGGATGTAGCGCTCGGGGGACCCTAAACAACAAACTTTACATCCTAAATGGTTTAGGGTTTAAAGTTTAGAGTGGTATGAGTTAAGGTTCTGGCCTTAGGTAGGCCGGGTCCAAGGTAGAGAGGTTGCAAGCATGGCAGGATTTGATTTGACAGTCCGCCTTGTATACACGCTCAGCGATATGCCCCAGGAACACGGCTTGCCTTCTCAAAGCATAGCAAATACAAAAACGGCACGTGCTAAGAATCCTGCATCACCCCAAGTATCCTTGTGCAAAGCCCCAACACACTAGACCACTAAACCCCGAACCCTAAACCTGACATTCCATGCCATGAAGCCCCTAAATGCTTGACACGAAACCCTAAACTAGAATGGCCTTTGGTTAGCTAGGCATGAAGAAATGGATCCTGTATAGTAGTCCTCATAAAGCCCATCATAGTACAAGGCGCTGGGGTTAATTCAACGCAGGTTGTGTGAAGTCGCCTTTCCCCAAGCTCACGCCCAGATTCGCGCGAAGTCGACCCATCCGCAAAAAGGCGACTCACACACTGGTATCTGCAAGTACACGCTGGTTTTAGAAGGAGTACAGCCCGACATGTCAAATCTGTGCGTGGCACGAGACTCTTCGCACAAAGTGAGGAAACGTGCACTGAAACAAACGAAAACTGC